>CM076998.1:0-255000 GCA_039090855.1 Macrothele yani | reverse complement strand
ATAGCTCCATACATCATGTCGTTTCCATTTACAGGGCCGCCCACAGCGCCACATTTGCATAACGCCAGCTGTGTCTAATTCAATTGCTCTTCAGTGTACATGAAGAACTTTGATATTCTTTTTATTTTTTGAAATTTAAAGTAAATGGTTTACACCCAAATTGTTGAGTATATAAAAATAGTAAACCATAAAATAAAATTTAATTTGCTATTTGTAGAATCTGTTCAGATTGGAACAAAGATCAGGACTTCTGGTGACCCTAAATTTGAGTCTCAGTTGACATTCAAATAGTACATTTACGTGAAGAAGCACTCAATTATTTGCTGCATTTAAAGAACTATTACCTTGTTTGGTAGCAATACTCCATACTAAAGGAAATTACTGTATAGTTGTGTAGTAAAATGCAATAGCATTTCATATTAAAATCATGCAAATAAATCCTCAGTCAACAAATAGCACCATTGGTAGTGCTGTCGCTGTGATCTTTGATGTTTACGACTGACCCGAACAGCAGCGAGAAAGATGAACTGCGTCACAGATTTTCAGCCAATCAGCTTACATCTTAGAATCTCTGAAGCGGTTTTTTTTTTATTGGAGGTTTAACGACCACCGTGAGCAACTCATGGGCTATAAGCAGTCGCCCGTCCCTAATTTAGGGTCACTGGTTCCAGGGAAGGGGAGAACCAGTGCCGTAAGACAAACACAACATCCATGCCTCACCGGGATTCAAACCCAGACCCCGTTCGGACGAATAATCAGAGGCCATCGCTTAGACCACTGCGCCACCGGGGCGGCCTGAAGAGTTTCTTTGCAGGTTTTGTGAACACGCTTGTCGCACACGGATTCCCCACCTCGTCGCCATTGTTGTCAACCTCTTTTCTACTATCCAAAAGCTCCGCTCATGGACCCTACTAGGTCTGAAACGGTCCCTACATGGACTATGCTATTTAAGTGGAAGTGGTCTCACTTTGCTTCACCGGACAGTTTTTAACAAGCTGTGGAACGTCTCCCAGACCAATGGATGCACACTCTTCAGACATCATGGGCGCCCATATTGGGAAGCAAGAGAGGACATTTAACCTCCCTGGATATTGAACCAATCGCTTTCCGTTTTTGGAAGCTACTAGAGAGATTTTCGCGGTGACACTGATTCTGATTTAATTTTTCTGTAGAACTTTGAGATGAATGTGCATGGTGTCAAAATACTGTGACGATCCTCCCCCTCCCCTCACATAATTAATTGGCGAGAGGCGTGGCTAATTAACGGTAATTGAAACTTGATTGGGGGTTTTAATTAACACAGAGTTATAATTTAAGCATTTGCGAGGGGCGGTATAAAAAGAAAAGATCTGCTGGCACTTTGAATTCAAGTGGCGAGTTGCAGGTGTTTGCCACGAGAACAAAGAGCCCATAAACGGAAATGGGACGGGTCAGAGTTTAAAAGCTATTTTCCACGACTCAAAAGTGTTTGGACGGAAAAAGCGTTTGAAGCTTTTGTCTGTGCCGCGTGCGAAACAATGGGAAAGCTCTTGGACTTGAAGAGCGGTTCATAATAAATATGTCGCGGTTTCAAGTGGTAAAATTCACCGCTTAACAACTTTTTGGAGACGGGAGATTGTTGTTGAGAGGGACAGAATCCGTTATAAGCCGAGAGAATGAGGAAGGATTTTTCCTCGCGCTAGAACAAATGCTTGCCGTCTGCGTGCTCTTGCGTTCTGAGCATAAGAGGGGAAACCAGCTAAAAGCATAAGCTAATGAATAACCAGCATGAACTTTACCTGAAAACTTTCTTAACCTTGCCTGACCATCGATACCTGTCGTAAGGAGTCATTTCAGGTGAAATGCAGAGAGAGATAAAATAATCACGAAATCGCCTCGCCCATGCAGAGAGGAGAGGAAAAACGCCTGGCCCCAGGAACAAAGCAGACCCCCTGCAGAGAGAGAGAGAGCCCTGAAGTAACCGCTAGCCTCTTCGTGAAGAAAGCGGGGAGAGAACTTTTGTGCGTGTGTCTGAGTACGTGCGTTCAGCGACTAGGGACGACGTCGTTTTGACCAAGAGTCCGTAAGCAACGCAGCCTCCTTCAAAGAGGAAACAGAGCTACCCGTAGTGCCAACATATTAGTGAATGTGAGTGAGTGTTTTTTTTTTTTTTTTTTTTTTTGGTTGGAGGCTTAACGACCACCGTGAGCAACTCAATGGGCTATAAGCAGTCGTCCGTCCCTAATTTAGGGTCACTGGTTTAAAGGGAAGGGAGAGAGCCAGTGCCGTAAGACAAATACAACATCCATTCCTAACCGGGATTCGAACCCGGACCCCGTTCGGACGAATGATCAGAGGCCATCGCTTAGACCACTGCGCCAACGGGGCGGCTGAGTGAGTGTTTGTGTTTGTTGGTGTCATCAATACTGTGGATACTCGAGGACCTATGTAAGTACTTTTTACCAGTATTTTATTTGCGGCCCATTGTGAACGAACAGACTTTTCGTTAGGACATATTTTCTGAAACATCGAAGAGGGCCAAAGCTGGCCGGAAATTATAGCCTTTCTATTAAATGAAGAATCCTTTGTAATTTGTGCATATATCTATTAAATCCCTGTTTTAGTTGTTACACTGTGCCTCCATTGGTTTATTGGTGTACTGTGTCGGCTAATTGGCTAACGAGGTATTGGCGGATCCAGTGACTCGAATCGCAGTCCGGAATAAATTTGGCATCCTGATATATGAAGACCAAAAGGTCGCTACAATACGAAACACATTAGGAATTTCCAGAAGAAAAAAATAGAAATTTACAGTAGGAAGTAATAATGTAATTTCCCGTTGATGTTCTTTAACAGCGTATATACATTGGCGTGCAAAACTTAAGGGCGGACACTAGTGCCGCTGATTATAGCCACACAGTGAAACACACAAGCTTGAGGCGATTTGCATGACGCAAGTGGATCAGTAGAAACACGATGCGTATGCAGATTTCCAAAATGTGATGTCGCAGCTCCCATGACAGCGCTGAAATGGATATAAAGAACATCTCGCAGCAAGGCAGGAAAGGGAAGGCGAAAGTGTGCGGCGTTGTAAAGAGGTTCGAACGGTTTGTTAGTGCGTCTCAGACCAGAAAATGTCCACGTGGAGCCATTTAGGTTGGTTGGTTGGTTGGTGGATTTTTATGGCGCAAGGGCCATGTTTGGCCAAAGAGCGCCAGACACAAGACAATCAAACAAACAGTATTAAAAATCTGGTTGAATGCTTAAAATCAGGCTGAAGTGGTAAAAGTGAAAAATGAGATGAGGCAAAGATTAAAATCTAAATACAATAAAAAAAGCCAATTTGTTGAAAAAAGCAAAAGACAGCGAAAGTATCGCAGTGGTCGTGAGAAGCCGCTGCAACGTAGCAACATCGTCGTTCAACAGAGGAGAATGAAAAAGCTGAAAGCGTACAACACAAAAACGAACACAAGTACAGAAAAGGTGGATGACAGTGAGTCGGCAATCGCACGTCTCACACATCGGCGCAGTGTCGCCACACAGCAAAAAGCGGTGAGTGAAACGACAATGCCCAATGCGGAGACGCGCAAGGACAACTTCCTCCTGACGATTGACACGAAGACTGGAATTCCATAATCCGAGTTGTGGTTTGATGTGAAAAAGTTTATTCGCCGTCTGGGCACTCCAGCGATTTTGCAATTGTTGCCGGGTATAGCTAACAATAGCGGGCTTGAAGTCACGATGATACAGGGGCTAATCAGAGACAAGAAGAGATGAAGCAGATTTGGCGGAAATATCTACCAACTCGTTTCCCCGGATATCAACGTGGTTTGGAATCCAGCAAAAACGGATAAGGAAACCAGCCTCGGTCAAATGCTGCAAAACACGCCGCACTGCCTAAACGCCCGGATGATCACTGACGGAGGCAGATGAAAGAAGCTGTAGGACACTGAGAGAATCCGCATAAATAACAACCCGGCGATGGGGTCTCGCCTAGATATGCCGGAGACAAAGCAGGACAGCATGGACCTCAGCCGAGAACACCAAAGCCTCCGATGGAAGGCGTTCGCCGTAGACCACATCCGCGCACACAAATGCGGAATCCACAACACCAACAGATTTTGAGCCGTCAGTGAAAAACGGCACAATATCCGGGTGACGGGAACGGTGTTCGGCGAAGCGCTGACAAAACTCCATGGAGTGGTAGGATGATTTTTGAAGACTGCTGAGGGACAAATCGACATCAGCAACGACAGGAGTCCATGGCGGCTGATCAAACGCCCGCAGCTCACCAATCAGGAAGACATCTATTCCAGCATCCCGGGCTGCAGTCTTTACACGGATTCCAAAGGTCGGGACACATGATGGCCGGTGTTCACACAAGCGAACAAACTGGGGACCAAAGATGGAATCTCTCAAAGGATGGGTAGAGAGAGCCTCCAGTTTCACATAGAGCTGAAGCGACAACTGTAGACGACGCAGACTCAAAGGCGGTTCATTAGCTTCAACATACAGACTTTCGACGGGGGAGGTTCGGAACGCCCCCGTGCAAAGTCGCACAGCTTGATGGTGCACAGGGTCCAGGAGTTTAAGAATGGAATCCCTGGCCGAACCATACACCACACATCCATAGTCCAGCCGAGAACGAATGACCGCATGATAGATGGTAAGCAGGGTGCGTCTATCTGCACCCTATGAAGTACCGGAGAGCACCTTCAATATGCGCAAAGAGCCATTTAGGTGACTTTACACGTGGTCGAATAATCGGAAAGCTGTAGGACGGACGAACTGTAACGAGTGTCCCACACGAGTACGGCGTGACTCATAGCATTGTTTCACGTGCGTGGAAGACCTTCCAAACGACAGGAACGGCTGTTAAAAAGATCGGTGCGGGTCGGCCACGGAAAACAACATCAACAGATGACCGATATATGGTTCTACAGGCCAAACGTGATCGACGCCAGACAGCGGGCAACATCGCTAAGCAACTACAGATGACCACAGGATGCGCCGTATCGCGGTTCACCGTTGCCAGACGTCTACATAAGGATGGACTATTTGCCCGACAACCTGAACGTTGCATCCCATTAAAGCCTACCCATCGGAGACATCGATTACAATGGTGTAACGACCAAAAGGATTGGATCATAGAGCAATGGGGTACGATACTCTTCACAGATGAGAGTCGTCAGCCAATTTGGAGAGAGCTGGGAACACGTTATCGACTGGCTAACATTACCGGAAGAGCTCGGTATGGCGGTGTTGATGTGCTCGTCTGGGGAGGCATTAGGTTGGTCGTACTGAGCTCCACATTTTTGAAGAAAGTTCCGTAACCGCAAACCGCTACTGCGATGAGGTGCTCTTTCTCCATGTATGCCTGTTCCGAGGTGCCATTGGTTCCGAGTTGATGTTGGTTGGTTGGTTTATTGATTTTAATGGCACAAGGGCCATGGTTGGCCAAAGAGCGCCAAACAAAAGACGTCAAAACAAAACAAAATCAATAAAAAACGTACACAAGGTTAAAAACAGGCTGATGCGGTAAAAATGAAATATGAGAGTGAACAAGTTAAAATCTAGATGAGTTTAAAAAAGTCAATTTCTTGTAAAAATGAAAACACTGCTCGCATGTCGCAGGCTTCGCCAATAATAGTTTGCAGAGTAGCTGCTCCTTCGTCCAACAGATGAGAGTGAAAATAACGAAAACGATGATTACAAAAACGAACACAAGTACACAAAACATGAAGGACAGTGGTACGACAGTTGCACGCCTCACACACCGGGACACCCTCGCCACACAGCAAGAAGCGGGGAGAAAAACGACAGTGCCCAATGCGGAGACGTGCAAGAACTACTTCCTGACGACGGTTCTTCCGCAAACTAGACTTCCAAAGTCCGATCTGTGGTTTGATAGAATGTAACTTATTGCTACCCTGCTGAGACCACAGGGACTGCCACTCGTCCAGGAGAAATGTCCGGATCAAAGGTCTAAAATCGCGGAAAGACAGTGGCAGCCGAGCTGGCGACATGGAGGAAACAGACCTGGCAGAGAGATCTGCCAGCTCGTTACCCCGGATCCCAACATGGCCAGGAACCCAACAGAATCGGACTAGGAAGCCATCACCTTCCAAAGTTCAAAGAAGACGACGGACATCACGGACGACAGGTGAGTCCGTGTCCTTTGGAGAAGATAAGACTTGGATGACGGACTGGGAATCAGAGCAAACCATAGCGCGACGATGTGATCGAGACTGCATGTGGCACAAAGTGAGGTGTACCGCACGCATCTCTGCCAAAAAGACGGTGGATTCAAGCGGCGAGTTGATGTTTACGAATGATAACGCGAGACCCCGTCGTACACGTGCAGTAGATGAGTTGTTGGAAAGTGAGGATATCACTCGTATGGATTGGCATGGGTACTCCCCGCATCTAAATCCCATAGAACATGTATGGGACGCTCTGGGAAGACGTCTTGCTGCACGCCTATATCCTGTGGTAAATGCCCATCAGTTGAAACTTGCACTATGAGAGGAATGGACAAAGTTGCCCCAAGAACTCATCGACAGCCTCGTGTTAAGTATGGCCAGAAGCTGCAACGCAGCCATTGCTTTTAGGGGACATCATATTCCTTACTAAGGACCAGCTCTTTGTTGTAATCCATCTGTGGAAACGATGGATGTGTACCATGGTGTGTACTGCTTTACGGTCATTTCTTAATAAAGTCCCAGTGTACACTTTTGTATTCATTTTTGCACATGCGTTTGTTCATTCCCCAGTTTGGTACATACTGAGGTATCTGTAGTATGACATTCATCTATCCAGGTTACTTCCATGCGAAGCTACGGCGAAAAAACCGAACGGTTCTTAAGTTTTGCACGCCAGTGTACTTACAGTATGGAGAAATATGAAAGTGTATATGGGCTCACTGCATGATAAAGATCTTCCGAAAATGTTCTCAATAATTTGCCTTGATGGTATTTTTTCATTCTTTGTGACCGATTGAGTCATCAGTGGTGTTTCGCGTAGAGATGAGTTCGGGCTCAATTTTATGAGCCCGGGCCCGGATTCTTGGAAACTTTGGCTTATCAAGGCTTGCATTTATGCATTACACACTGGCCAAAGATATGGCCCAAGCAAGGATTAGTTTAAAAAGTTTAGTTCAGTTAATCCACTTCACAATATTAATATGTTTTTAGAAATACTACGCATAAAGCCAAATGTTCTAAAATGTGGATTTGTAAATAAATAAATAATCAACGTGCCCTTCGACCGTATCAGGGGAATCAGTAATTTTCGTAAAAGCTGAACAAAAGAAAATCGTTTAGAAACAAAAAAAATCCATTCGTTATTTCTTTTTGATTTCTAAATTTACTTTTATTTTGAATAAATTGCATTATAAAACGTACAACGCAGTACAGACAGTTGCAAGTGTTTGAAATTTTGACTCTAGAAAACTAATCTTTACAATATAATTTACATATATGCTAATTGGTAAAGGTAGTTTAGAGTGATATATTAGAATATAAAAAAAACATGTAGGGAAATTTCCAAAATTAAAAAAAAAAAGAACGTAAAAGCATTCCAGACCAGATTATTCTGCATTTTGTAACATTAACAAAGCTTTGCGCTTAATAGTATAATAATCACAATGTTATCATATGTGTGTGCAGTTTCCAGATCAAGTTCATCATGAAACAAGTTAGTAAAATCATGCAGTGCATTGATTATGATACGCTTTCTAACATACCAGAAATTATTACTCAAGTTATGTGGATAATGGCTGTGGAATAAATCTCGTTCCTGGGTCCTGACCTTTGACCCCATTTCGATGATATTCAACAGAACCGGTTCAGTGTACCTCAGGAATAGCATACTAAAGGTTTGTCGCAATAGAAGCAGTTTTACGCAAGTTATGAGAATAATGGCTGTGGAATAAATCTTGCTTTTGTGCAATGACCTTTGACCCCATTTCGTTGATAATCAACAGAACCGGTTCACTATACCCCTGGAACAAAATGATAACGTTTTGTCGCAATCGAAGCATTATTAGGTAAGTTATGATGCACAAGGGCAATGGAATGGATCCTACCCCAGTGTCTTGACCTTTAACCCCATTTCGCCCATTTTCAATAGGGTTTGTGCCCAGGTGGTTCCCTACCACATCTAAAATTTCATCGAAATCGAACCATATTTACGCATGTTATGACGCATAAAGGCAATGAAATGGATCCCGCTTTTATGTCTTAACCTTTGACCCCATTTCGCCCGTTTTCAATAGAGTTCGTCCCCAGGTGGTTACTTACCACATACTAAAATTTCATGGAAATCGAACCATTTTTACGCAAGTTATGCCGCATAAGGGGCAATAGAATAAATCCCACTCTTATGCCCTGCCTGACCTTTGACCTCATTTCGCCCATTTTCGATAGGGTTCGTGCCGAGGTGGTTCCCTACCACATATTAAAATTTCATCAAAATCGAACCATATCTACGCATGTTATGACACATAAAGACAATGGAAGGGATCCCGCTTTTATGTCCTGACCTTTGACCTCATTCCGCTCATTTTCAATAGGGTTCGTTCCCAGTTGGTTCCCTACCTCATACTAAAACTTCATCGAAATCGAACCATTTTTACGCAAGTTATGCCTCATAAGGGCAATGGAATAAATCCCGCTCTTATGTCCTGTCTGACCTTTGACCCCATTTCGCTCATTTTCAATAGGGCTCGTGCCCAGGTAGTTCCCTACTACATACTAAAATTTCATCGAAATCGAACCATCATTATGCAAGTTATGACGCATAAGAGCAATGGAATGAATCCCGCTACTATGTCCTGACCTTTGACCCTGTTTCGCCCATTTTCAATAGGGTTCGTCCCCAGTAGCCCCCTACCACATACTAAAATTTCGTTGAAATCGAACTATTTTCATGTGAGTTATCGTGCGGACCGACGGACGGACGGACAAAGCTGGAGCATATACGCTTCTTCAACCTACGGTTGGAAAGCGTAAAAAAGAGCACAAGTCACACGTTTAAATACAAGTCAGCATGGTAATGCAGACAGGGACTATTTGATCAGTAGATCCACAAGGTGTGACGTCACTGAAAATGACGTCACGACTTGATAGGCCTTCAAGATCTCGGAGGTAACGACACAACGCGTGACGTAATGAGACAGATGGCGTGACCACGCGCCAACATTCTCAAACACGAGATTGTGACGTCATAAGATTTCTAAGCATTGGAAACATTGATGGAACGACGCCATGACACTAAAAAGTTATAATTCGGGGTGGTTATTTAACCCACTAAACGAATTCTCCTAAAGTCGAGATCAAGCTAAATCGATTTCTAGTACCAGGAAACGGTAGGTTAACGACTTTCATCAAAATTCTTAGAGCCGTTTTCAAAATAAAATGTGCATACATACATACAAGAATTGCTACTTTAAGGTAGACGTCAAGTAATTTTGCTTCCCATACTTCCAACGGAAAAACTTCTGTACACATTTTCTTCACAATTAATGCGTTCCCAAGAATGAAAATTTGAACATCGATTAAAATAGCTTCATTTCATAACTTGGAATACTTAATATTTTCTAAACCATAACCGTAATAATATTTTCTAAACCATAGCCGTAATATTTTCTAAACCATAACCGTAATTATGCAATCCAACATTTATTTGTCCACTGACGTCATCAAAGTACAGGTCGTGCCATCTTTTTTCTGGTTTCAACACCACCAAAGGAAACGTTATTGTTTTTTAATATAATTATGCTTATGTTTTAGAAAATGTTAAGTATTCCAAGTTATAGTGTGAAGTTATTTTAATCGATGTTCAAATTTCCATCCTTGGGAACACAATAATTGTGAAGGAAATGTGCACAAAAGGTTTTCCATTGGAAATATAGGAAGCAAAATTACTTGACGTCCACCTTCATAGTGTGGGATAAGGGCGATGGAATGGATCCCGATCCTTTGTCCTGACCTTTAACTCCATTTGTCCTATTTTCAATATGGTTCCTCTCCAGTTGGTCCCCTACCACATACTAAAATTTCATCGAAATCGAACCATTTTTACGCACCTTATGACGCATAAGGGCAATGGAATGCATCCCGCTCCTATGTCCTGACCTTTGACTCCACTTCACCCATTTTCAATAGGGTTTGTCTCCAGGTGGTCCCCCACCATATACTAAACTTTCATTGAAATCGAACCATGTTTACGCAAGTTATGACGCATAAGGGCAATTAAATGGTTTCCGCTCTTATGGCGTGACCTTTGACCCCACTTCACCCATTTTCAATAGGGTTCGTCCTCTGGTGATCCCCTACTACATACTAAAATTTCATCAAAATCGAACCATTTTTTCGTGAGTTATCGTGCCTACAGGCGGACGGACAGACGGACGGAAAAAGCTGGAGCATTTACGCTTCTTCAACCTACGTTTGGAAAGCGTAAAAAAAGAGAGAGAGAATTACATCTAATGCCGCAGCGCTGCAACTTGATCTTCTTTTCTCTAAAACTTCACCTGCTGCACTTATAACCAACGTCACCCTAAAAATTGCGGGAGTGAGGAAATTTAAAAAAATAAATAACAATACTTCTAACTGCACAATTTTGGAAATCAATACATTATTTTAAAGATAAGATTCTTGATTTTTAATAAAGTACAAAATATGGGAATGTGATTTTTTCCCAGTTTTTCGATACCTGACCTCCTTAAACTAATCCTTGCTTGGGCCATAGCTTTGGACAATGCAAGTCTTGCAAAGCAAACTTTGTCTTGCAATGGCAGCTAGCGTAGGAAATTGAAAATCCTTCCATTATGGTAACAAATCCACAATGAAATTCAACCGGGCTCGGAATTACACATGTTGAATTAATTACAGTAATGAAATTCAAGACGTGTAATTCCGAGCCCGGGCCCGGATTTTTCCGTAGTTAATGAATTCTGAGCCCGTCCGAACCCGGGCCCGATCTCATCTCTAGTTTCGTGGCAATGTGACACTAAAAGAATCAAAAGAATGACAAAGAAATTTCCTAATTGTCCTAATATGTCTCGAAACAGAAATTTGACGAAACCGCGTCTCCTCGCTCCGGAGCCAGTTGTTCTAACTTACTAAATTACGCAGACGGAATATATTGCGCCAGATTTGTCGTCCTGACACGTGCTTCTTTACCACTGTATTACGTCACACAAGCTGTCTTACTTCATTTATCCATCTTTTTTACGCTTTCCAACAGTAGGTTGAAGAAGCGTATATGCTCCAGCTTTGTTCGTAAGTCTGTCCGTCTGTCGTCACGATAACTCGCGTAAAAATGGTTCGATTTCGATGAAATTTTAGTATGTGGTAGGGGACCACCTGGGGACGAACCCTATTGAAAATGGACGAAATGGGGTTAAAGGTCACGGCATAGTAGCGGGATCCATTCCACTGCCCTTATGTGTCATAACTTGCGTAAATATGGTTCGATGTCGATAAAATTTTAGTATATTTCAGGGGACCACCTGGGGATGAGCCCTATTGAAAATAGGTGAAGTGGGGTCAAAGGTGACGGCATAGGAGCCGGATCCATTCCATTGCCCTTATGCGTCATAACTTGCGTAAATATGGTTCGATGTCGATGAAATTTTAGTATATTGCAGGGGACCACCTGGGAATGAACCCTATTGAACATGGGTGAAGTGGGGTCAAAGGTCAGGACATAGGAGCGGAATGCATTCCATTGCCTTTATGCGTCATAACGTGCGCAAAAATGGTTCGATTTCGATGAAATTTTAGTATGTGGTAGGGGACCACCTGGGGACGATCTTATGGCGTCACAACTCGCGCTTGAGATGGTGGCGAGCGGTCACGCCATCTGTCTCATTACGTCACTCATTGTGTGTGGATCCTATTAAAGTTTTAGGACGTCACACTCTTGCGAGCAGATGCTCGCGATTCCCATCTGCCTCATTACGTCACGCGTTGTGTGTATGACCGTCCGCACGATAACTCGCGTAAAAATCATTCGATTTCCATGAACTTTTAGTATGTGGTAGGGAACTACCTGGGGACGATCCCTATTGAAAATGGGTGAAATAGGATCAAAGGTCAGGACATAGGAGCGGGGTTGATTCCACTGCTCTTATGCGCCATAACTAACGTAAAAAAGGTTCGATTTCGATTAAATATTAGTATGTGGTAGGGGACAAATCCAATTGTTCCCTACCACTTGGGGACAAACCCTATTGAAAATTGGCGAAGTGGGGTCAAAGGTCAGGACATAGGAGCGGAACCACTTCCGTCGCCATTATGCGTCATAACTTACGTAAAAATTCTTCGATTTGGATGAAATGTTAGCATGTTGTAGGGGCATGCCTGGGAACGCATCCTATTGAAAATGGGCGAAATGGGGTCAAATTTTAGGACACAGAAGCGGGATCTATTCCATAGCCCTTATGCATCATAACTTACGTAAAAATGCTTCGATTGCGACAAAACTTTATCATGTTATTTCGGAGGTATACTGAACCGGTTCTGTTAAATATAATCGAAATGGGATCAAAGGACAGGGCATAGGACCGATATTTATTCCACAGCCATTATCCTCATAACTTGAGTAATGATTTCTGGTATGTTGGAAAGCGTATTATAATCAATGCATTGCATAATTTTACTAACTTGTTTATGTAGTTTTTGGGTTTTCTGGTTTCCAGTTAAATTGATGTGCTGAGAGTGAGGTAAGAACGGTTACATAACAAGAAGGTACAGTGAAAATTTGAACATCGTATTTTCTTCACATTATTCATAGCTACAATTTCAGTATGCCCACTCCTGAAAATTCAGCTATGGGTGCCCATGTCAGAGGTGTCAAGATCTTTCGTTCCAGGATCATCATCCCGTGGTGCCTTTCATGTGCAGGACTGGAGCTGTTTCTTTCTACAGCTGCAACGGAGCAATCCTCTCCACGGCGGCCACAAAAGTTATATAGGCCACCGGCCCGATGGCGCAGTAGTCTAAGCGCTAACTGATGACCATTCGTGCGAGATAGGTCGGGGTTCGAATCCCGTGAGGCATGGATGTTGTGTTTGTCTTACGGCACTGGCTCTCTCCCTTCCCTGGAACCAGTGACCCTAAATTAGGGACGGGCGACTGCTCATAGCCCATAGAGTTTGCTCACGATGATCGTTAAACCTTCAATCAAACAAAATAAATAAACAAATAAAAAAGTGATATAGAACGTGAACTTTCTATCCAAGTGGGGAACGAGGAAAAAATACACTGCTGGCCACCCAAAATGCAACACCAAGAAGGAAGCATCCGATCGGTCTGAAATTCGCAGCATGCGTCGCTCGCGAGATGACATGCAAACGATTAGCATTGCAGGGCATATGCAAATTATGTGCTCCCGGCACGCCACCGAGAAGCACTATAAGAAGGGTGCACGTCGCAGAATACGGCAGTCATTCCAGCACGTTTCGGAGTTCGACAGAGGACGAATAGTGGCTTATCGCGACAGCGGTTTTTCGTACCGAGACATCGGCGCCAGTGTGGGACGACATCCAGCCACAGTGAGGCGAGTATGGATTCGGTGGGTGCAGGAGGGACGGACGGACCGACTGAGTGATTGCCGCAGCCGAGGCACACCACCGAACGAGAGGACCGACATGTTGTGCGGCGATCATTGACGGCTCGCACCGCCACATCACGAACGCTAGCGCAGGAATTAGGGTGTGTTGCGCAACAACCTGTGTCAGCACGTACCGTTCGACGTCGTCTGCAGGAGCGAGGACTTGTCGCACGGCGCCCATTGCTCTGATTACCATTGACGTTACACTACCGGCGAGTGCGGCGGCAGTGGGCCGTTCAACGCCGCACCTGGACTACAGAATGGCATGACATTGTCTTCTCCGACGAATGCCGCTTCTGCCTACAACACCACGATGGTCGGATCCGCGTGTGGCGGCACCGCGGGGAAAAACTGTATGACGCCTGCATTATGCATCGCCATACTGGTTCGCCTGGCGTTATGGTTTGGGTCGCAATTGGATATGACACCCGCACCCCTCTGATACGCATCGCCGGTACACTCAACAGCCACCGCTACATCTCCGACGTTTTGGAGCCTGTAGTTCTCCCTTACCTGCAGGACCTGTCAGCGGGCACGTTTCAATAGGACAATGCACGCCAGCACGTGGCACGCATCGTGCAACAATTCTTCACGGCCCCCCAGGTGTCACTGCTGCCGTGGCCCGCCTGTTCTCCCGATATGTAGCCCATCGAACACGTCTGGTCGCTGATCGGCAACCGAGTGGCCCGGCAAGCACCGCCCGCGGCTACGCCTGATGAACTGTGGCAATGTGTGGAAGCAGCCTGGACCGACATACCCCAAGCCCACATCCAAAGCCTCTTTCGTTCGATGCCGCGGCGTATAGCGGCCGTTATTCCCAGCCATGCGGGCCACACGAACTATTGATGTCTGCGTGTTCCGCAAGTCGCACGGGCCTGTAAGCTCAATCGTTTCATCTTTGTATCTGTTGTTATGTGTCCGGTAAATCTGGCTTTGCTATCTCGTGTCCTTCTTGGTGTTGCATTTTGGGTGGCCAGCAGTGTATATAAAATAATCTGTTTACAAGCACGGAATAGCGCACATAACATTTTTGTTGGGAATTTTTGTTTTAGTGATATCCAAAGACCTTTAAGGTACATAGACTGGAAGTTCTCGTGTAAACGAGTGGCAGCTGCCGGCGACATTTGGATCGCAGAACTTGTACGGCATGTGTCTTATGTAAACAACGTTATTTAAGCTCTTTTACCTGCGGAAAGAAGAAATTTTACGTTGTTATAGTACTGCGTATTCATTTTTTTTCAATGGGGTATAAATTAGACATTGCGCCTTTTAGCTTACGATTAAAGGAAACATCATTATCGTAATTTTGGGGGATATGAAATAACTGAAAGGAAACGTCGTTTGTCCTACGTGTAAAATATATTTCGGCTACAGGTACTTACAAACTGCGTAATCTAGTTGCGTGAAATTCGTATTTCCCACTCTAATTAATTTAAAAAATCATTGTAATGTTGCCATTTGTTTATTCTTAAGAGAAGTTGCAGAGAACAAAACTTTTAATTGGAGGTTTTTCCAGAAGTAATATTAATGAGTTCGTAATAGCTGCTAAACGGGAGAAAAAATAAATGAAATTAAATATGTTAGAAAGAAATGCCCTCTTCACATAATTTAGAGTTCAGACAGTTTCAAATTTCGAGGATTGAAAGTCTCGGAAAAGAGAATTGTTTAAATTGAAAAATTTGTAGCTCATTAAAAAATTTTGTTTAATTGAAAATTTGTTTAGCTCATTAAATCTGGCTATATTTTTTTCTGAAATACTTTACAATATATACATACTATTATAAAAGCAAAAAATAATAAATTTTACTGGTTATATATATAAAAAAATGGATGTGGCTGATATAAACACACGAATGCTTTTAGTAAACAATGAGATTTGACATATTCTTGCCATACAAAGCTGAACTTCAAATGTTGCATGGTTAACTTATGGTTTTCCAGTCTTTGTATCTTAAAGATCTTTGGTGATATCCCTAGATCCTTTTTTTATACCTGGACATTTTAACATTTCTGGACTTTGTTATTTGAGTAAAAACTTAAACTATTCTAGTGTTCAAGAAGATTTGTTCACCTGTTTTGTTCATTAGCTAACGAATTCTTAAGCTCAAGTTTTTTGTACAGTTTGTCACAATTAGGGCTAGGATTCTTATGATTCTGGGTTTCTTTTTCTTTTTTTTGGGGGGGGGGTTATACTAGAACGTTATTCAAGTGTATACAAATGTGTTTCATACAAAACTAAGCTGATTTAAGTACCTTTGTTACGGCATTTATTTGCATTTTTCGTGATTTTCACGCGATATGGCATTATTTGTATGTTTTTCGGTCATTTTAAGGCATCTTTTTTGTGATTTTTGAGTCATTGCTTTGCATATTTCGGTTAAAAAAAGAGTTTTGGATGAATATCCCTAGAATGAAGGAGATCAACGACTCGTTCGATAATAGTGAAGCGGCCTCAGTTAAAGTTGCTCAGAGACTACTTTCTGATCCTGAAATTGCAGGAAAATTTCCTTACATAAAGTCGAATTTTGGATTTCTGTCCGGTACCACTACTTCCTTGGAGAAGTCAGCAGTACTATTAGTGCATCAAATAGACTTGATAAAGAAATTACTAAACAGAAATTAATACCTTTTTCTCTTATAGCGCAGTCTACCTTCCTTGAGAAAGCCATCTGGTTGATATGCGAAAGCTTGGAAACTTTGATTTCTATTCTACGCCAAAAAATTGGGATCATTAGTATAGTTATACTATTTTGATTAAAAAAGTTGTTAATGACTTAGGCATTGCAACTAGAAAAGTGGGAAAGACTATGTGCAAAAGAAATTGAGCAAGTTAAAAAAATTGTAGGAAGTAGAGACTTTGAACAACGGGACGTTTATTTTATGTACGCTCCTCTGGTGTCGGTAGAAGTAGAAAAGAGTTTTAAAATGCTTAAAGCTTCGTTGGCATACAATAGAAAATCTGCAAACGGTTTTTGCAGTGTATTGCAATTCTGAACTGATGAAATAAAAACCCTCAGTTTATCATGGCAAACTAAAAATATTCACATATCTGTTTTTGTTAGAAAAAATCAAACTTTCAATGTGGCACAGGACCTGTCAGAAAATGTAAGTTTCATTTTTTCTTTTTTTACATATTTTTGTCAGAAAAGAAAAAAAGAGACTCTTTGAAACTGTAAAAAGTGAAATTGTATTTTTAAGGGGTTTTTTTATTTTGTCTAATAGGGCATGTTTTGGACAATATTTTTTTTGTTTGGCGCAGAAACTATAACTTGTTTATTCTTTGCTTTGTTTTATAGGTCATGTGTTGGTTAGGAAAACAAAGAATTTCAGTTGACACAGTAACAGTCGACAGATTGAGTTATATTTTTTAGATTTTTGTTCTGTTGTTTCCTGCACGTCTTCTTTTTTTGTTTTTAATTAATTAAGTTTCCAACGAAAAAAAAGTAAATGTGCATTTCTTAGGGGTTTTTTTTATAAGGCATTTTTTTAGTTGTTTGGGTCAGAAATGCATTTTCATAAAAATCCTAGTTCTAGTCATAATATTGGATTTATTGAGTTATTTTTCGATGTTCCTTGTCAACTTCCAAAGTGTCAGATGCGAAAGTATAATATTGTTTTTGAAGAAATAAACTGCTTTCTGGTGAGCATTCCGTTAAATGTAGAGACATAATGTAGTCGCTTAGGAATAAACGAGGTATAAGCTCGTCAACAATGACGGGGGAAACAAGTTATGTAATCTTTAATAGCCATGGATTTTAGTTTTCTTTTTGTTTGTAAACTTAAAACTTGCAAATGTGATGGGGGTTCATGCGCAGAAGCACAAACGGTATTTCTTTCTTTTCCTTTCTTTTCATTTCTTCCACAAATCGAAATAAAAGAATACCTGGTTATTGCCCAATCATATTTTTTCAGCATCCGTATGAAATAATAAAAACACACTGTTACCAACTGTGTTGGAACTCTCAATTTTTAGACTTAAATGAGAAAAGAAACTGGTTTGACAAGCTAAAATAATCGTTTTAATATCGCGAGGGGAATCTTAAAATTAAATTTCATACTCTACAATTCTAAATGAAAAATTCTGTACGCCGTTTATGAACGATAAAGTGGAACCAAAATTCCTGACTCAACATTTTCCTGTTTTTAAAAGAGTTGATCGTGTGACGCAGGGTTGTAGCTACTGGAAAGGCAGGGGGAAGGCGCCGTTGCCCTCCCAGATGATAATATCAGGAGCGTGATTTCGTTACTTTGAGGAGCGTAAAAATAAAAATGAACAGAGTGTGAATGAATGTGTCAAACATTTTAACTCAAAAACAAAGTTATACAGTTTAATATCTTTTTTGTAAGTGTTTAGTTAACCATATTATACTGCGAATTGTGAACCACCTTATATGGAAACATGGAATTAGCCGAAACAGTGGGTGGAGGTATGCAAACAATATGCTGATATGCCTAACCTCTGTGGCCCGAATACTTTGTTGGGATGAAGAACTAATTTGTCATTTGTGCGCTGTCCCCGAAAGTTCCTCTCAACTTATTACCTTGAACGGAATTTTTCCAAGTCTTACTCCGAAAGCGTCTTCCTATTGTAGCGTTCATTATCTAACACTCATTCGTTCTCTGCTGGTTTGTTTTCATTTTGCATTTCTGCACGTCCTGTGTTGTTGGTCTTCACATGACTTTTACGTTTCACTTCATATTTAAAACCGTTGGATCTTGGGTAATCACGTAACGTTTTTTGTTTTTTTTTAATTTTGTGTAAATTTTTTTCGAACACTGGAAGTGAGATTTTTTAACGTTCATAATACTTTCCCATAACGAAGGTATGAGAAAGTAAGAACTGCTTAATACAGAAATTTAACGTGGACCAGGAACACCAAACAAAGATCCTCGCTCTTTCCAAAAAGCAAACAAAGATCCTCGCTCTTTCCAAAAAACAAACAAAGATCCTCGCTCCTTCCAAAAAACAAACAAAGATCCTCGCTCTTTCCAAAAAACAAACAAAGATCCTCGCTTATTCCAAAAAAACAAACAAAGATCGAGGATCTTTGTTTGATGTTCCTGGTCCACGTTAAATGTCTGTATTAATTATTCATCCGCCCTCTAATTAATTCTTTAGTTGCTGCTTACCATCTTTGGTGAATCCCCAGCATTGTGCGGGGCTCCAAGAAGCAACCTGCCAAATTGGCTTGGCAGTTAGCGTGTGTGAGTCTGGAGGAATTCGAGACCGCTGTGGTGTAACGGAAGCATATCCCGCGCGTAACTGGAAGACCCTGGGTTCGACTCCCGGTGGCGGCCAATGAGAATTTTTCCGTGACTCACTTATAAACGTGGAAAGAGCGAGGATCTTTGTTTGAAGAACTGCTTACTCTCTATTTGAGTGGAAGTGAGGAACGTTTCAACTCACAGGAGCGTAATCTCAAAGTTCACCCTAGTAGATAAGAAAAGCTTGCTACGCTCCTGGTGTGACGTAACGCATCTCTAACATCATGTCAGAATGATTTTTCACACAAGCAGCTGTGAAAAATCGGTTTTTGTTGCTATAAGGACATAGCAAACTGGTACACGTGAGCGCTGTATTGATTGGCTGTATTTTTTTGAAAGAATCTTACCTTGATATGGAGTGTCACAAAAATACACGAAACAAATAACAATGATTACGTCAAAGTAAAATAGACGTGTTCCAAATGTCAAACAATGAACATCAACATTAGAATAATTAAAAAATATACTGTTTGGGGCAGAGATTGAAGAATTAAAACAGTCAAGCACCATGGGGCTCTCACAAAATGGGACTGACGTTCAGACTAAGGAAACTAATATTTGCATAGATAGCATTTTGCTTATACGAGTATATACGCTGGTGTGCAAAAATTAAGGACGAAGAGGAGAAATTAGCATAACAGCGGAACGAGCAGGCAGAACGGACCGAAAAACCACTCAGGAAATAGAATAGGGTCCGGTACGGTAGGACATGCGCATATATGCAGCATGACGTAGGGGGGATCAGAAGGGTATAAACCACAAGGGCGGTGTACGCTCAGCAATTCGGTGAAAGCTATTGCACGGTGTACATCGGTTTGAACGACGTCGATTTGCTGCCACCGTGTGATATGGCCAACAGGCAATCCAGTAGACGACATCTGGATGACTTTAATCGAGGTCGCGTCATTGGGAAGTTGGAAGAAGGTCGAAGTGTGACTAGTGTGGCCGAGGAGTTCGGGATCGCTCACAGCATCGTTTCACAAGCTTGGAGAGCATTTCAAACGACAGGAACAGCTGTCCGAGAGTTTAGCAGTGGTCGTCCACGAGCAACCACGGCGGCGGACGACCGGTATATTGCCCTACAGGCGAGAAGAGGCAGACGGAAGACAGCGGGAGAAATCGCAAGGCACATGCAACAGACAACTGGACATCCGTTATCGCGTTTTACTATGGCCAGAAGGCAGCACAAAGGTGGTCTATTTGCACGACGACCAGTACGGTGTGTGCCATTAACGCCTGCTCATCGGAGACGGCGGTTCCTGTGGTGCCAGTAACACAAGAACTGGACACATCAGCAATGGGGTCGAGTTCTTTTGCGAATGAGAGCCGATTTAGTCTGACGAGTGATTCTGGACGTATACACATCTGGAGAGAGCAGGGAACACGCAATCACACCTCCAGCATCATCGAAAAGGACCGGTTTGAAGGTGGCGGAGTTCTCATTTGGGGCAGTATCATGGTTGGTAGCCGTATTGACCTCCACATCTTCCAAGGAGGTTCAGTCACTGGTGTCCGCTATTGTACCGAGGTTCTACTGCCTCACGTGCGTCTGTTTAGAGGTGCTGTGGGTCCTGAGTTCCTTTTCATAGACGACAAGGCCACACCTCATCGTACAGTGGCTGTCGCAGAGCTGTTTGAGAGTGAAGATATTCAACGCATGAATTGGCCCGCAAGGTCCCCGGACCTAAATCCAATCGAACACGTGTGGGACTTTCTCGGGAGACGCTTGGCAGCAGGTCACCAGCCGCCAGCAACGATTCCGCAGCTCCGATTGGCGCTACAAGAGGAATGGGCCGCGATGCCTCAACATCTCCTTGATAACCTCGTCCTCAGCATGGAGAGACGTTGTAAATCCTGCAACGCAGTTAGAGGTGATCATATCCCCTACTAAAGACTGGATTTTTCTTGGCAGCTGCCTGTCACATGGACGTTTCTGTGTTCTGTGCAGTTGTGCTCGAAGCTACCTTTCCAATAAAGTGCTTTTGTATCCTTTGGATTCCTTGTTTGGACGGTTTTGCTCACTTGTCCCATATTCTTACATCTTGGGGATCTTATGGTATGATTTGAGTCGATGTGGAGCGCTTCTGCACGACGTTACATTCGAAAAACCGTCTCGTCCTTAATTTTTGCACGCCAGTGTACATTCACTGACTATAAAATTTGCGCACCAAGAAGGAAATATCGGATTGAACTGAAATTTTATTTACGTAATGATACAGATGAATGATAAACATGATGGCAAAAACAGAGCTGCGGGTCAATTACAGAGGGATCTGTGGCACGCAGTCTGGTCATTTTCAGTAGCGCATTGCACCGCGTCGTGCGGCGATACATGCTGCAATACGGTCCGGCATGGAGGCGAAAGGACCCCTGATGTTTTACTGCGGCCGACTGCCCCACACGTGTTGGTCGGTGTGCTCCAAATCCCGGATAGTGTGGCACGGCGGAAGCTGACGTTTTAACTGGTCTCACACATGCTCGATAGGGGACATGTCCGGGGAGCGGGAAGGCCATAGAAGTGTCTGGACATGACATAGGCAGTTCTGGGCAATCCAAGCCGTGTGCGGGCGGGCATTATCCTGCTGGTATAGTGCACCTGGAATCCCGGCCAGGAAGAGGAACACATGGGGCTGTAGGATCTCATCCACATACCTCTGGCCCGTCAATGATCCACGTACCACTAATAGAGGTGATCAGCTATCGTTGGCTATTGTTCCCCAGACCATAAGGCCTGCAGTGGGGGAGGTGTGGCGTTCAATAGCGAGGGTGGGATTGTGCCGTTCATCCGGGGACCTCCACACCCGGACACGATGCTCGTCTGTCCCCAAAACGAAGCGGCACTCATCGCTAAACACCACAAGTCGCTCTGGCCTGGCACCACTGCACACAGAGCCGGCGATGTTCCGGTGTTGATGGCAGCACACGTAAGGGGCGCTGGGATCACAAATTCGCTTCCACGAGGCGTCGGGAAATGGTTCGTGGGCACACAGGAGTCGCTGCATCTGCCTGTGTAGTGGACCGGATCCCCGTGGGATCCGTTCGTGCCTGGCGCACGATCCGTCGATCCCCTCAACCGGTGGTCCTCCTGATCCGTCCAGAGCCGCTCCGCCGTGTGGCAGTGCCGTCACGTGTCCACTGCTCCCAACACAGTCGCACGATATGGTCAGAATGATCCACGTGACAGGCTATATGGCGGACCGACCACCTTGCTGTTTCCAGCCCCATGATCTGTCCTCTCTCAAAGTCCTTAAATTGCGTAAATCGACGTCTCTGGCGTCTACCCGGCATTCTTGTCACTCTTGCGTCGGCCGGTGCTTTTCGATTTCATAGGGCATCGACTACACGCCGGTTTATAAGGCTGTCGGTTTGTGCTTGCAGAGCCACCACAGGGTGTGCGGACATGCCCACTCGCACCAAACGTGGAACATTTGCATACCAGCACGCATTCTAAGTATTTGCAAAATTTCGCGGATTTAGCATGTTTTCTTCTATGTGCGCAAATTTTATTGTCCGTGAGTGTATATTTGTGCTGGTCAAATATAGGTCCGGTTCAATTATGTGACGTCCGGGTGGGTGCTGGTCCAAAATTATTGACTCGTTTCCAAGTCTTCTCATAGCACACTATCTTATTCTAAGTGCGCAAATTTTATTGTCCGTGAGTGTATATTTGTCCTGGTTAAATCTAGGTCGGGTCCAATTATGTGACGTCCGGGTGGGGTGCGGGTCCAAAATTATTGACTCGTTTCCAAGTCTTCTCATAGCACACTATCTTATTCTAAGTGCGCAAATTTTATTGTCCGTGAGTGTATATTTGTCCTGGTTAAATCTAGGTCGGGTCCAATTATGTGACGTCCGGGTGGGGTGCGGGTCCAAAATTATTGACTCGTTTCCAAGTCTTCTCATAGCACAAAATCTTATTCTAAGTGCGCAAATTTTATTTTCCGTGAGTGTATATTTGTGCTGGTCAAATCTAAGTCGGGTCCAATTATGTGACGTCCGGGTAGGGTGCGGGTCCAAAATTTTTGACTCGTTTCCAAGTCTTAAGATTGATTTTTTAAGTGCGCAAATTTTATCGTCCGTGAGTGTATATTTGTCTTGATCAAATCTAGGTCGAGTCCAATTATGTGATGGCCGGGTGGGGTGCGGGTCCAAAATTATTGACTCGTTTCCAAGTCTTCTCATAGCACACAATCTTATTCTAAGTGCGCAAATTTTATTGTCCGTGAGTGTATATTTATCCTGGTTAAATCTAGGTCGGGTTCAATTATGTGACGTCCGGGTGGGGTGCGGGGGTCCAAAATTTTTGACTCGTTTCCAAGTCTTCACATAGCTCACAATCTTATTCGAAATAGGCGCCTTCATCAGTTACACACCTCTGCCAACTAGTGGCAAGTGCTTCGCCAGTCCGGAAGAAATCTGGTTTCCTGAATGCAAGGAAGTGCCGGAACGGAATTTCGGCCTCCTCTAGGTTTCTGAAGGTCCTGTCCTTGAGGTAATTACTAAAATGTATGAAAAAGTTGAAATCGGTTAGTGCTAAGTCTGGTGAGTATTCTGGATGCGACAGGGTTGCAAACCTGAGTTCGTGTAGTTTCTGTTTCGCCATTTGTGACACGTGTGGTCTGGCGTTGTTATTCAAGAGGTTAGAACCTTTCCTGTTCACCAAAGATGGCTGTTTGGAACACAACTTCTGGTGCATTCGGTCAATTTCTTCACAGCACGTGATTTAGGTAATGCTTTCACCAGCGTCAGGCACCGCTGAGATCAATCCGCCACTAGGCCTTACTGATTTCGAATCTCTCTAACGCGACTGACGTGGGTTCTTCTTGGGTGCCGTCGAGTTGAACTGGACGGCTAAAATACTGGAAAGTGTAGTCAGCAATTACTTAATATCTAAGACAACGAGTAACTCCAATAACAAGTCCTTTGTTAGACTAACAGAATTTAATAGATGAGAAAATAAGCTCCGTTCGATTAGCTATCTCCACGTGCCAACAGACTTCCAGATGACTAACACTTTACTATCGCTCAACTATCCCGGAAGACCCTCCGCCATATTTAACTTGAGTCTTTCCGTCCCAATTCTGGTCGATCTCTGATCGCCGAAAACCCCTGACTCTTCCATCAGCCAGAACGTAAATCCCCGAGAAGCCTAACCGACACTCTGAGCTCGCACGCGCCGTGCGACCACGTCGAAGGCGAAACACTAAAAATGCCCTGAGCAAGCGTGTCACTCTCTTTTATAGCCTTATCCCCCCCCCCCCCTCCCATTCCTCAATTCTGTTTTCGTGGAGTTTGCCTCCATCTGGGAGTGGTGACCTTTGACCGATATATCAGACCCAGTCGTCCAGGTCAAAGTCAACGGATACCGCTAGGCACATGCCTGCCTCGGCACTCCCTAATACGGCGTACAAAATAAATGCGCCACGTATCCTGCACGTGGTTTGGAATTTGCATTACATTACACTTGAAATGATAAATTGTTTCAGAAAACGTTGCTACATGAAAATAATTAGTGGGGGCTTGACTCCGTCGCCTTACAACCAGCATTCAGGTACCTGCCGTGTATGACACCGTGAACAGTCCCCCCACACTGTCCACAAAACCTTCTTTGGAGTCAACCTTGGGTTAGAATGTTGTTTCGGTGGTTCGGCTACTTTCTACATCACTTACGGTTGTCGTACAGCAGCCACGTTTCATCACAGGTTACAATGCAATCAAATAGGGGCTCCTCTCCGTTGCGAAGCAGAAGCTTACTGCACATCTCAAACAGTTAATGTTTCTGTTGCTCCGTCATTTCGCGTGGAACACACGTATCGAGTTTCTTGACCTTACCAATTCGGTGGAGATGTTCGGAAACGATTGACACTGTCACATTGTACTATTGGGATTCGCCTCCACATATGCCTTCACAGCATCGCTGTCAATAACTGAATGTTGTCCTTGGCCCTCCTCATCTTGTAAGCTCGTGTCACCGGAACAAAACTTCTCAAACCACCTATGAACAGTGCGTTCAGATGTTGCGTCCTCGACCACATTACGCCGCGTTACGACCTAATTATAACTCAGGAATCAGAATTCCCAGCAACTCACTCCTTCCTAACATGCTGAATAAACCACTCTCACACGAGTTGCAACAACTGCAGTTCAACCAATTATGGCGTGTGTATGGTGTATGAGTCGCCCTTCAACTCGTACGAATGGCGCTGCGAGTGGGTAGGTCTGGAAGCAATGTTAGCGAGTCGATCAGAAAATCGGCCATTATTTTACGAACGACCTAATATTTATTTTGAATGCGAAATACCAGGAAGTCATTGTCACGCAGATGGAACTAACAGAGGGAGCAAAAAATGGGAACTAGCCCTACAGAGTTTTCTGCATATACACTGGCGGAAAGTGAAAAAAGAACACCAAGAAGGAGACGTCTGAAACCAATGAAATTCATACAGCATAATAACGGAATACAGAGGATAACGTGATCAAAACATTATGGCAAAATACAGCTGTATTTGCTGGTAAACTGAAAAATAACATTTCCATGTAACATGGTTAGTACGAGGTTTAACCGCCATGAACTGCGTCACACTGTGCAATTCTGGCATGGAGTCTGTCGTACAGATGTTGGATGTAAGTTTGGGGTATTGAGTTCCAAGCATTCTCAACCTGGACGCGTAAATCGGGGATGGTCGTGGCTGGCCGTGGAGACCGGATAAGTTGTTGTCCCATAAAATCCCACACGTGCTCAATAGGGGACAAATCCGGTGAGCATGCAGGCCGTGGAAGTTGTCTCACACCCTTAAGTCCATATTGCGTTGCACGTGCCGTGTGTGGGCGTGCGTTATCTTGCTGGAAAACACCACGATGGACCGACCTTACAAATGGTACAACAACGGGCTGAATTATGTTGTTGATGTAGGAGGTGCTGTTTAACGTACCCGGTACAAACACTAGTTGTGTACGGGAGTGATAGCTGATCGCTCCCCACACCAGGAGACCAGGTGTAGGCCCTGTGTGTCGCTGGCGGATGCAAGAAGGGTGGAGACGCTCCCCTGTGCGTCTGCGAACAAGCATACGGCCATCGGAGGCTCCCAAGCAGAATCTGCTCTCATCGCTGAACACGACAGATCACCATTGCGTTCTCCAGTGCAGACGTTGGCGACACCACTGCAGCCGTTTCTGGCGGTGGGCTGGAGTCAGAGGTACACATGCCAGAGGCACGCGTGCACGTTGTCCTGCATCCAGTAGACGGTTGCGGATTGTTTGCACAGTCACCTCAGGTGCAACGGCAGCTCGGATTTGCGTCGCAGTGGATGTTCTGCTTGACAACGCCGCTTTTCTTATGCGTCGATCGGTCCGCTCATCAGTCCGTCTGTGACTCCCGGTTCCAAGTCTTCTCGTGTGAGAATGTTTCTCGGACCATCTACGCCACCATCGTACCACCACCGATACTTCCCATCTAATTCGCTCGGCAATACGACGATACGACCACCCGACCTCGCGGACTCCGACTAGATGACCTCGCTCAAAGTCCGATAACTGCTGAAATCGTACACGTCTTCCATGTCCAGGCATGGCAGCTTCTTCAGGGTCTTCGCACGTGTCCGTATGCCGACGACTGATTACATTCACTTAGCCGTACTCCTTAAATACCACCGACGATAATTTGCATATTATGCCGTGCTGTGGCGTAAGCGCTCACCGGTTGGTCCCTAAATTAACATCACAGCTACGTAAACTCGACCCCATTAACATATGCAAATTTCATGATCGTCCGCCAATTCCTTCTTGGTGTTCGTTTTTCACTTTCCGGCAGTGTATTTCCCGCTAAGAGATATTTGCATGAGATAATATGGGTCCCAAACCAACCAAAAGTTCGTTGTTCCTTTGGAGAGGACAACCGCAGGTGAGATTCCATCTTTATAGGGCTGTAAAAGCAAGTGTAGGGTTGCTGCCTGTGGGAAAAGAAATCAAAATGCAATAAAGACTTATCTTCTATTTGCATCTTTGAAGTGTTTATGCAAAACTTTAAGTGAAAGAAGCTGATGAATTATGTGTACTTAACGTGGGGCGAATCCGCACTGCTTGGACACATGGTGTAAGAAAAAGAAAGAAGAAGAACAAGAGAAAGTAAGAAATTGTGTATATATATGCTACGTAAATGATCTTTCGTTGCATCAGCAAGGCATTAATGAGTGTT
This sequence comes from Macrothele yani, assembly GCA_039090855.1. Lineage (NCBI taxonomy): Eukaryota > Metazoa > Arthropoda > Arachnida > Araneae > Macrothelidae > Macrothele > Macrothele yani. The sequence continues at coordinate 227,942 of CM076998.1, read as the reverse complement.
GTCTCTGCGCATTTCCGTATAATGGGCAATCGATTCCCGTGGTTTCGGCATACAATCTCAGATCACGTGGTCTGCCACTATGGAATTGCTTTTTTTTTTTTTTTTGTATTTTGTTTTGCTTTTTTATTTAGGGCTTTTCCCCCTCTTTCTACGCATAATTTCCCCCGCGAGAGTGCCTGAAATTTTCCCAGGAAACGATAGATCGACTCGGTCGTTAATAAATGACCTCGTCGCCTCTCACCGAAACTGGGGCTTTCCACACGCACATTCTAATCTGTGGATCCTTGAACATCATATACAAAACGTAGTAATCACAAAAGGAAAGTGAAAACACAGTATCGCCATTTCTATAAAAATGTACATGCTTTTCGCCCCCCCTAAACTAGACATTTGTTTTTTTTAAATGGCCCAGAATGTAAATAATTAATGTACATGTTGATCCGCTTGGGTACACTGTTAAAAATTTCACAGTTAGATTACGGGCAACGGCCGGCAACTGGGGGCCCAGCCGTTGCCCATAAAACTACGGCTTGGCCCGTTTTTGTGAAAGCCCATGAAATTACGGTCTGAACCCTAAATACTAAGCCCAGAATTTGAAGTGCAACGCCCGTAAAAAAACAACTTGACCGTATTCATTTAAGCTGTAATTTGTAGGGCATTACCCATAAAACAATAAGTTTGACCGTATTGAGCTACGCCGTAATTCGAAGGGCTATACCCGAAAAAATAAGTTTGACCGTATTTACTTAAGCTGTAATTTGAAAGGCAATCCCTGTAAATATGAAGTTTGGCCATATTCAGTTAAGACTCACGGCGAGTAGTCACCGACTTTTACATAAATGCATTTTTTGTGGAAGAGTGTGCAAGTAGTTAATGCATGTTTTTTGTGTAAGAGTGTGCAAGTAAATGCATGTTTTTTGTGGAAGAGTGTGCAAGTAGTAAATGCATGTTTTTTGTGGAAGAGTGTGCAAGTAAATGCATGTTTTTTGTGGAAGAGTGTGCGAGTGTGAAATTGTTGGATACTTACATTATAACTGAATCAATTCAGTTCTAAATGTGAGTAATGATATTTTCATATCTTAAAATCAGGTTTATTACAATATGATAAATAATGACATCAGTTACACACAGATTTGTTTAACATTAGGCTTTACGAACTCTGTACACACAGTTGGTTGAACAATACTTACGTTTCTTTTAGACATGTTTTAATTGGAGAATTATTTCTAAAGCACAGTTGGTTGAACAATACTGAAGTTTCTTTTAGACATTTTAATTTGCACATACGTACTTATGTAGTATTTGCATGAATGAATACAAAGGGCAGTTATGTAGTAAAGATATGTACAGGCATATTCTTGTATTTATATGTTATATCAATGACAAACAGAACTACGAACTGGCATCCGAGTACATTGCATCTATAAGGGTATTCAATCCACAATGGTGTCAAAGTTGGTTTTTCATGTAGGTTTTGGCTAGTATTACATTTGACATAGGGTTAAATCATGCTTTTCCTGTTTTCACATTCACTGCCTTGTGTGCTGGTTCATTTTACATTCTACTGAGCACTGTGTTGTCAGTGTTCCCAGAACTTTTACTGTCTTGTTTCCTATCTCTAATTTTTGGATATTTACCTACTTTTCACATTTTTAGTAAAATTATGTCAAAAACTGGAAGTACTGCTTTTGAAAGATCACATTGCTTCCCCATAATTAAGGTATCAGAAAGAAAAGAAAAAAATACTTGAATGGAAATGAGAGCTTTTGAACTTGATAGGGCATAATTTCAAATCTCAGACCCCCACCCAAAGAAGAAACACTTGTTTAGACCCTGATTCTAACTGAGTCATTGTAGAACATTAATGAATATCAATATTTCTAAAATATTAAATTTTCCTGTTTGGAATGTTTTAGAAATGACTTCAGTGATTAAACCTGTTCTTTCATTGTTGTGTTGCCACAAGGACACCATTTTGGAGCACAAACTTATTTTGGAATGCTATTAAATAGTTGTATTTATAATATCTTGGCAATACCTGAAGATACTGAAACAATTTTTATTGATGTACAAATCAGGTGTTTAGTGACAAAGGAAAAGAACACGGCAGAATCTTTAAATTTCTCAAAAAACAATTTCATCGTATCATTTTGTACCAATTTCAGCACTATCATCTTAAAACATGAAATACATGCTTTGCATATTGAACATTTTGAATAAACCTTTAAAATAGGAATACAAAACGTGTAAAAAAAATTTCATATTTTTTAACTTAAAAAAAAAGTGGCTTCTGATTTATCTTAAAATATAAATTTTCCTGGGCATCCAGGTTTTACTACCTGGGTAGGTAAATAATTTATGTATATACCCAGCTGGGCATGTAACATTTCAGATATTTTCCAAGCCCTGCTTAAAGTGACACAGGTGAAAGATTTCACTCGCAGAAATTTAGAATGTAATCAACTTTTTTTTACATTTAACTTTTATTACTACATTTGCAAAGCAAAGAAACTGTTCATGATATATTTTCACTGTCATTTTCTTGGCCAGCATTTACCAGATTCAGTAAAAAAAGAATAACAGTCGAAACTCGTTATAATGAAATTCAAGGGGGACAAAAAAAATTTGTAGCAACGTATTGTTTCTTAAAACATTACAAATTTTTCATTAAAAAGTTAGTATGTACTACAGAAATTTTCCTTACGCATATGATTGCAATGCTGTAAAAGTGAAATAGTGCCCACAGAGACAAGCAAAGGTAATTATTTTGTAATGGGAAGTTTTTGCTAAAGTAGTAATAATTAAATATATAAGCTTTAATTAATATGTATGTATGAAATTATGTACTGTATATATTTTTACTTATACATATCAGGGCTTGAAAAATACCATGCCTGGGTCGTGTGAATCATTGACCTGGGCAGGTAAATAAATAATCTAGTTGCCCTAGGTGCCAGACTGGGCAACTAAATCTAAAAATGAAGTTCAGAATATAATTTTCTACTACAAGAAAAAGGACAGTCATCGCATGTCATGTTGCTTTTCACTGCTAATCACTGGAAGTTGTATTATTGTTACGCAGTGCCAAGGACAGAAGAATATCACTTCTTTAATTATATTATGCTTTAGGTCCATAAATTGGAAGCATATGTAATTTTGCTCCAAATGTTTAAAGTCAGCGACTGAATGCATGCCTCTGATGGAACTAGCCTCCTGTGCTTATTGACAAAGGGTTAAAACTTCATATTTTTCATATTTTAATGTATTTCATATTTTTTCAGATATTTCATATTTTAAACGTGTTTTAAAGATTTTTATTGTAATATGGACCTGTGAGTCCGACACTGTGAAGAGAAGCTGCGATAGGCATAATGCATCGCTCCAGTGAAGATGTAAAGCTTTGGTCCGTTAAAAGGAAGGTTCGTTGCTGTGTGGAAATGACGGGTACAAGAGAAAGAGGACTTACGTTATTGGCAGAAGAGCAATAAATGTTGTAGTGATACGCTACAGAAAATAGGTCCACAGCAGCCACCCTTTATTTTGTTGTATCCTGTACGTTGATGGCAGGAAAAACCGGATAAAACCTCTTCGATTTGCAAAAGATACATATGAGTAAGATAGAAACTCGCGTGCGAACAAGCTATTAACAGGAGAACCAAAAGTGCAGTGACACAGCAAATCTGTTCAAACCAAAACCGAAATTTATAGTTCCCCAGTACTAATATGCTTTTCTGTACAACATAGAAAAGCATATTAGTACTTTCGGTAAATGTGTACTTCAGCATCCTAAACTATTTCGCCGGAAAAATTTAACTGTGGGTGAAAAGTTCGATGCACACAATTTTTTAAGCATGCAAAATAATAGGGAAAGGTGAAAAATTATATTATTTTTAGATAAAAAGGAAATAATTTTTCCGAAGTATTAACCTGCGAGTACGATGGTTTGTAGGAGGTGGTGCGGGAGGCTGAAGCGATGCTAACGGCCACCACGTGAAGGTGCTGTGCGACGGAGCGGAGTACGAATTGGTAGCAAATGCGCAGAAGAATACAACAGCAGTAGGGTATATTTTTCGGAAGTGTCGTGTAATCGTGCGCAGAAGAAGTAGTTCAAACCTGTTTTATTCATTTTTGAGAAAGATGTGTCCAGAATGTCGTTATTAGTGGTTTCACAGTGTCTCCGAATGGAAAGAAATTATGGAATGTAAAATAATTTATGTACGACAGAAGTTTTGAGGAAGACGTTTTGGTTCCGGTTGAACTCAAAGTTTTAGTTTTGGTTTGGAAGATGTGCACAGGTAGGTGATTTCTTCAAGCACTTCATTTGCAGTTCTGCTGTTATTCAGTACATCGTAGCTCACATTTTTTCTCCCGTGACATGGATATTTCTCAAAATAAACAATTTTCTTCAATTCATATATCGTACTATAGCAGGGAGACAGCTTCTTGTATTGTGGCGGATAATGAAATTTTAAGCCCTGACGAAATCCGAAATGACTGACGATTTTGTACTTCCGCTTTCTCAAAATTACCCTTAAAAAAACTTACAATGCTGCGCAAATTCAACCTCTTTCTTTCTGCGTATGCCTACAAGACTTTTCGATGACTACGTACTGCTGAACCGCTTCCTTCTTAATTCTTCCGCCCGTTACTTGCCCTTCTCAACGAAGCTTCCATTCACCGGACTCCACCTTGGTGCCGTTGCCGCTCTCTCGTCCTATGCCTACCGCACGTACTCTTCCAAACCATCGCACTCCCAGGTAAATACTTCGGAAAACTTATTTCCTTTTATCTAAAAATACTATATTTTTGCACCTTTTCCCATTATTTTGCATGCTTAAAATATTGTATGTCACACTTTTCCCACACAGTTACATTTTTCCAATGAAATAATTTAGACGCTAAAGTACACATTTACCAAACTTTCTATTTCGGATCAGGGAATCATATGCGAAAGAATGAAAAATTTCACAACGTCTGCTTTAAAAACAATTACAAAACATGAACAAACTATATTGTGTAGCATATGAGTATAAAAGGGTTCGCTCTCCTGCCAAGAAGGTACTTGCTTGGACTTGTAGTCATCCGCACATGAATTGCACGGCGAAGCGAATCTTCCTTTCAACAAAGCAAATCTTCACATCGTTGTCGTAGTGATGTGTTAGGCCTACCACAGCGTCGCACTCACAAGTCAATATTACAAGTTTCCGACAAAATAATTTAGGACGCTAATCTACACATTTACCGAATAATCTGCCAATGATGAAGATTGGAGTGCCATTTCGGTGGATTCAGTAGTTTTAAAGAGTTTGTAGAAATCAATGAAAATGCATTATCGGGGAATTGAGGGATATTCAAGAAATAGCCAATGAAATTCAGGATGATGATGAAGAGACATAACGAAGAATTAACAAAAGATCCCCAGACTGTCACGAAAGCAGTAGAAGCTTTGGAAACACTGTCACTACATACAACTCACCGATACATCTAATTGCCACACATTCCTGTTTCAACAAACTTGAAAAAGCTGTTTTCAATGAGAGGCAACAGCAGAAACAGTCTTCAATTTTACATAGCTTTAAAAAGCCATAAATATAAACAAGGTATGTAATTAAAATTTGAGATCATGTAATTTACATTTTTGAGTAATTTAAGCTTTTAAGTGTTAAATTTAACTAAGTAAATTCAATCATTGATATTTTTCTTATTTTGCATGTTATTCTCATGTTAATTACATTTTAAACTTAATTTTGGCTGGAATTACACTAACTTTTACTTATGCTACGCTCTCCTTTATGCGTGCTTTGGTTTGCGCTGACATATATGTGAGATATTACTGTATACATGTGATAATGAGGTGATTATAGATATAATTAAAAAATATATATATTTTGGCTCTTCTGGTTTCCAATTAAATTTATGTAATTTATGTGTTGAGTGGTAAAAAGAAGGCACAGTGGAAATTTCCATATGGGGTTTGTATATATGCAGATTTCCATTGTTTGTTTCCTCCTGCTGAAAACTAAGCTAGGGGTGTCTATGAGTTAACTGAATATGCCATAGTCACAAAATGATTGATAATTATATACTAAGGAATGTGAGTGAAATGGTATTCCTAAAAGCAATCAAAACCATGTAGCAGTCAGGGAGAATCACAAATGTGTTTCCTGAACGAAAATGTGACATTTCATCACATGAAACTTTTTTCCACCTCTAAATTGAGGCCATTGGTTCTAGGGAAGGAGAAAGCCAAAGCTGTTATGTTATGTAAAAAACAGGTTTCTTTTTTTAAAGGTTTTAACGGCTAATGTGAGGAACTAAATGGGATATAAGCAGTCCCTGTCCCTAATTTAAGAGTCACTGGTTCCAGGGAAGAGAGAACGCCAGTGCTGTAAGACAAACACAACATCCATGCCATACCGGGATTCAAACCCGGACCCACTTGGACAAACAATCATAAGATGGTGCTTAGACCACTGCACCACCGGGGCGGCAAAACTAATGCCTCATATGGGACTCAAACCATATGTTAAATTGTGACTGCTAGCCAAAAACCTTGATGTACAACCAACTCTGATACCAGTATGGCTTGAACATCCTCTAGACCAATGGTTCTCAAAATGGGTTACACTAAAATAATAGGGGGGGGGCATATGCGATTTTGTTAGCAACCATACCGAGTCACATAGTGAACCAATTTTCAAAACAAAATTAATCTGAATTTATGGCTAGTGCTGGTAGGATGTGTGGTGAAGTTTAGCATATTTAGCTGAAATTTCTGAAAAATGAACTAGTGGAACTTCTCATTACAGGGTGAAAACAATCTGTTCTATGTTGAAAAAACAAAACACAAGCAATGACCAAAAAACTTTATGAGAAAACCAAATTACAGGGAACAGCTCTGACCAATTTCCATAACTGAATTCATTATCGTCAGAAAATGAGCAAACAATTGGAAACTTGATGTTAAACAGCTAATAATCGTCCATCTCTGCACTCTCCAAACATTTACAAGGCAGCATTTCCCATTCCCACTGAATGAACTAGTTACTCATTCACATACAATGCAGAAATGTGTAATCTTCTATTGCCAAATAAAGAACTTATGAGACATCTTTTAACTCTGGTTGGTTTGAAAAGCATTTGTTCTTTGAAATCACTGACTAGTTTTTGGATTCCAATGGAAAAAGAATTTCCAACATTGTCGAGCACTGCCTTAAGTATTTGTTGCCTTTTACAACTACATATTTATGTGAAACTAGTGTTTTATCCTTAACCACCATAAAAACTAAATATTGAAATAAGCTGGATGTTGAAGATAACTTGTTTGTACATAAGCAAGAAAACTCAAAATATTGATGAACTTTGCAACAGTAAATGAGCTCATACATCTTGCTGATACTAAACAAATGACTTGACCAGTTTTATTTGATTTTTTTTTAGCCATTTGTGCAATTTCTATGACATCAGTGTATGTAATTTTAGCAATTACATATGTGTATTTGTATTTTTTATATATTTTATACCCACATAAACACACTGGAATAAACTTTTCATTAAAGAATATGCCTGTACATATCTGTACTCCATAGCTAATCTTTGTATCCATTGGTGCAAATATAATACTTCACAAGTTCTTAAGTACATGAGCAAATGAAAAGGAGTCTTAAAAAAAACAAAGTATTGTTCAGCCAGTTTGTGCTTTAGAAATAATTCTGTCTAAATTCAGAAGTTGAACACTATGCCGTAAAAAAAAAAAGCACAAAACGGTAAGACAATATTTATGCGTGTTATATTGCAAAATGGAATTCATTTCAGACTACTAACATACGAAAAGAATGCTGCCCTAAGTAATTCCCAAATCAGCATGTACAAGATCGAATTTATTCGACATCCTAGTCAACGCTAGGTATATACCTCTCGATAAAGACTTGCACAGAAAGTAAAGCACTGTATCATATTGATAGTAAAACATATATGGATGTGAGAGTTATGCCCCCAGTTAAATGAAATCTTAGCTACTACATAGATTTTCTTGTGTGACAATGCTTCAGCCACCCTCGTTTGTTGGTGAAACTTTTAAAATTATATATATATATATATGTACACAGTTCGTGAGCTTAATATCAAACAAAAATGTGTGTAATTGATTTCGTTACTTTTACATATCATAATAAACTTAATTTAAAAAAGTGTCTACTCACATGTTTTCTTTTTTTAACATGGCTTTCCGGCACATGACTTTGTGTTCGTCAGTTAGGGATGGGCGATATTTATCAATATCTCGAAATATCGATATTTTGTCCGATATTTCAATATATAGTATTGATATCCAAGTTACGATATATCAGAAAATCACTATATCGGTGCGATACTCAATATATCAGCCTATGGCTGATGTGATTTAACTTGTGGAATGAAATCTGTGTTCTTTCCTCTGGCATGTCACGAAAATTATGTTGCTTGAGGACTATCAAACTGCGATCTCATTATCGAGATTCTCATGATATTATGTCACCTTCCGATTTCTAGAACTCTACAAGGAAAAATATCTGCTGTGTTGAAAACCTCGATGGTTGAAAATTTTAACTATTAGTAGACAGTAGGCACCCAGAAAAAATTTAACGAACGGTTGATAGCAGATTGTTCTTTTGCCTATGAGTATTATGTTTGAAGTAAACTGGCACTTTGACCAAAATTAAATACATACCAATGATACACAATTTGAAGTTAAGCATTTTTTTTTGTTAGTGATAAAGTATGTAGATCTTAACAGCTGGGTAAGGAAATGCAAAACAGCTTTTCGAGAGTTTTCTTGATGTCTTACAAGTTATGTAGTATAAAGTTTGTTGTAATTCAGGCTATGTATATATCAGACGTAATTTTTTTTATCATCCTTTGATAATTATCTTGCTAATACATAGTGAAACTTCCTGAAGTAATTATATAATCTGGTAAAAATATGAGCATAACAACTTTCGTCTTGATCTGCTGATTTTTCCACACTTACAGCATGTTATTTCCTCTGATTGTCCATTCGTTTTTTTGTTATCTAGGAGAGACAGGCTTTCATACATTAATTAGTAAATATATACTTGATGAATTTGGATTATGATATTTTTTATGTTTTTCATACATTAATTAGTATGGCTTTCATTAATTAATTAGTAAATATATATACTTGATTAATTTGGATTACGATATTTTTTATGTTTTTATATTTATAATCATATTTTAATGGAGGACTAATAATCGTTAGCATTTTTTTAAATATCTTTCTGGAAAAATAATTGCTTTCTATGAAAAGGCCATCACAAATTATTCGTACTCTAATTACTGTTTTTAACAAAAATGTCACTTGTAAACATATTATAAGAACTTTAATTTTTTTGCTTATGCCATGGGAACTATTTTTGCTTACACCAAAGAAGTAATTATATCTGTATACTCCATTAACATTGTGTTCTGTCTTAAACGATAAAAAAATAGCAAACATTGTTCACACCTTCTGAAAAATATAAATGTATACAAAATGCTCCAAAAATTACAATAACAAAGATTTTTTTCCATAGCATTTCCTTGCAAGCTGATATAATGTTAACTTTGACATTTGCATCAAAATAAAAATAGTTATTCTTTCTATAATTCAGTTATTCCCATGTTAATTAATGGTTAAGATTCCAGTCTGCTGGGATTAATAAGTAATTTTGTTTTTTTGTCATTTATGCCATCCTGAAGCTTCAACTGACCTTTCCTCGAAATGTTGGAAATACATATTTCTCATAATCTCACATTGATGAAAAACTCATGAAAAAATTCCTTTGCAACTGGGATTTTTGGAAACTTCTTGGCAGAAACCATATCCCTGCTCGTCGAGCAATGCCCACACAATAAACAAGAAAATCACCTTTTGGGTTTTGGAAAGTATATTCAGCATTTTTGCAGATTACAAGCTCACTTCTGTTGCATGATTTTTTTATTTATTTTTGCATCAAAACTTTCTGCTATATATTTTTTTTATTTTAGGATCTGAAAAACAATATTTTATGTGTTTTTCATATCACTAAAAATACAGCTTGAGAGCTGCAATCTTGCATAAAGATAGTTTTAAGCTATAAAATGTAATAATAAAGGATAAATAAAATTGCTCCCTTTTAGCAGGAGAAAGCAGCTCTTGAAAAACAAATTCAGCTGATGTTTCTAAGAAATTATCTGAGAAAACTGGTAGGATATTTATTCCTCACATTCACTGCCAAACTTGTGTATTATAATTAGTTATTACTTATTACCAAAACAATTTTTTAAGGTAAAGAATATTTTTATGTCTTAAGAGACACATATGGTTGAGTCGTCATTAGACTTTGTAAATGCTATCTGTGGAGAGTAGTTACTCAATTATGTTTGCTCATGCTGATGAAACAATCCTGTTGGCAGAGAGCAAAAGTGAGCTGCAGCGTATGTTGTCCTACATGTATGAAGTTTGTATGAATTTCAAACTTAGTATATGAAAGGAAAAACCCAAAGTTATGTTTTTGACAGATGAATTGTTAGTATTAAATCAAACAGATCAGTCTAAATGGCAAAGAGATTGACCAGGTAAATCAATTTACATATTTAGGAAGCATGTTTGACAGAGAAAACAAATTAGGTGGTGAAATTAGTAGGCTAGTAAATTCGTCTTTGAAAGTCACAGCTGCTTCAGGAGGATTTTGAATAAATGATGAATGATAGGTTCTCAAAAAAGTCCCCAATAGTTGTGTGTGAAAAAGTACAGTAATTGTTCCTACTCTGATGTGCAGCAGTGAAGGTGGAGTACTGCAGATGAAACATAGGAGTGATTTGTGAGCTGTAGAGATGTGTTACTTATGGGGGTGGGGGCAAGATATGTTTTGATCATGTGAGGAATGAAGATGTTTTGTAGATGAGTAGTGTGAAGCAAAATTTGTAAGGTGGGGACAAATATTCTTGGGTGGTTTGGAGAATGAGTGGTGAGATGATTACTAGGAGAATTTATTCTGCACAAGTGACAGGAAGAAAATGTAGAAGATCAAGGGAGGACCAGATTCAGGAATTCCTGCATGAGAAAAAGAGAATAAATGTGAAGTACAAATGGTCTTGTGTGTGATGGATGTCAGTGAAGCTCAAGTTGTGAGCTGAGATCACTGTAAATGCAGATGTTTGATACATCAAGAGTAAATAAAATGTAGTTCTATCAGTTTTAAACTTTAATCCAGCATACAAGCTCTCATCAAGAAACTAACCTATGATCTTAGAGAACAGCTTAGTGATATATATGCATGTAAAGAGAAAATCCCTCATCTACAGCAAGTTGAATATAACTAGAGGTGAGAAATCAGTACTTATTTTTGTGTTGTTTTGGTGTTAACAAGTGAAACATTAAATGCTATATCCCATTTGAGTTCAAAACTGTAAAAAAAAATTTTAAATCTGCTGACTTCCTTAATTTTAAGGATAGACTCCACCAATGAGCATTTAAAATGTAAAAAAAAATGATATGATATCGAAGATAGCTCTTCAGGTGTTTTAGACTTGATAAAGAATACTTCAGATATTTATTGTGTACAAGTTTTTAATGGAGATGAGAAATCCAAAGAAATGGACTGAGAACTGGAAAAAAATGCTTGAAGTGAAGTGGTGTGTGTGTGTGTGTCTGTGTGTTGATCTCCATGAGCATCTAAAGTTGTTCCCAAATGTGTAGAAGCTTGATTCACCATAAGCAGACACATGTCACTAATTTAGGGCGAGTGGTTCCAGGAAAGACAAGACAGGAACAACTTCTTTATGTATTTTACCACTTGGTAGGCACATTTTCCATGATTATTTAGATACTGAATAGTTTCCATGACATTTAATGAACATTTCATGACTGAATAAATTTTATTCATGACATTTAATAAATATATTTCTTGACTGAATAGATTTCATGACATTTAAGTGCTAAAACCAGGAAAGAGCGACATCTTTGTTTATTCACTGACGCCACATATTTGGAGGATTTTCACATTTAATGAACAATGCTTCTTATTTTGAAAATTTGACTGTTTTCTAGCAGTTTCTGAGGAAGAAGTAATCTTTTTGTATGAGAATTTTCCTGACATTGATGCTGAATCAGTTGTAGCAGGTATAAAATCATATACAATTTTTGTAAACTTGATCAAATGTAAAACCGATGGGCGCAATGCAAGGTATTCATATAATCTGAGCATTGTTTCAGCTAATATATTAATATAGTCTTTAATGGTAGTCTAAGAACTCCCTTCCTACAGCTAGTGTCAAACATTTGGCACAATGTATTGCCTTTTAATCAAACCAAGAACCCATATTTATGAGTACAAATGCAACTTTTACATTGCACATTTATTAGATTTTAGCGGGAAAAGAATTTTGAAAAAAGTAACTTTGTATACTGTAAAGAAACACTAGAGAAATCAAATGAGGAAGAGCACTGCACATTAAAACTTTTCTGGACAACAGAATTTTGTTAATGCCATTCCGTTTAAGAATAACAGTTTTCACAAAAAAAAAAAAAATATACGTTCACAGTTTTTATCAAGAGAGAAATAGACATAATGACAAAATTGATAACACTGGGCAAATTAGGCCGAAACCTGTTAACAAGGTTTGTTGTATTTTCAGTTTTTTTTTTTTTTTTTACAAAAAAAAAAATTATATATGTATCTACAGTGTATATGCACACTAACTTTGAAATAATATATTTTCATGTATGTGTGCAAACTTCTTCAAAATTGCATTAAAAAGCTCTAGCCATTTACCTCTCAACAATATTATGACTTTGCAGAACATTCTGCTTTAGAAATTGCAATAATATGCTATGATTACAGGCTAAGGGGGTAATGTTTCAACAGAAGTAACCCAGTGATTTTGTTTTAGGCATTTTACTCCGCTTTTGTACTTAAATAAACATTTCGAATAATGGAAAAACCTCAACATCTGTAGAATAATCAAATCAATGAGACTTATTTACCCAATTGCCTATGGTTTACTGGTCTTCCATGTAGCAAAATATTTCTCCCACAAATTCCATTTCAAGTGTTTTTTTATTCATATATATTCTTTAAAAAGATGTTGAGTGTGCTTAACAGGAAAGTTGACATCTAATTTGTTTACATTCAAATGATAACCAAAACCTTCAAATATCGTTGGTGACAGTTGATACTATCCACAGCCACAGCCCTCCCCCCCCCCCCAATTAGTGGAAGGGGAGTGCAGATGTTATATAAACACAAAAGTGCACAACACTTTTATGATTGCTTTTTTGACTAATTTTGTCTCGCTGTATCAACAATCTTGCATAGGTAGCAATGTTAAGTACAGAGAATCATGATAACATGTTTTGTTAAAAAAACAGTTTCCGCATTTATGTTCTGTAAATTTATGTGACAACTTCCTGCCCTTTGGCCACTTTCATCCCATCTGTGCTCTACCCCATCATTAAGAAATGCAACAAGGGGCATATATAGATTTTTTCTGAGGGCGTGCTAATGAAATGAAAAAAAAATTAAATCCACCAGGACAAAATAAAAGAATGAGAATAGAAGAAAAAAAATTGTAACGTAAATTAATGAATTTTTTTATTAAATTATGCATTTTTGTTTCCAATGTAAGGCACATTTTAACAATAAATAAAACACATTTAAACACTTTCGGGGGGGGGGGGGGGGAGTGGGCATAAATATATGCCCCCTTACATTACATAAATGTATAAAATATATAATATAAATACGCCCTTACATTACCATGGCTACGATGTAAACAACCCTGATGTTGGCTTTCCAGCTCAGCATACAAGATATATTTTTAGCGAATTTTTATGAATTATAAAAACGTAAAATGTTAATTCCGCTGTCGAAAATATTTATTTATGTAACAAAACAACGGAAAAGGGCAAAAAAGCACTAAGTTTTTAACGAGTTTTAAAGTCGTAAAACCCATGGCGTCGGTCTTGTAAAAAAACGTTAAGTATCAATTCCGCTATCGGAAATAATTATTTACACAACAAAACGACTGAAATGGCAAAATAAACGCACTACGTTTATTTCCAAGTACAGCGACCGTCTTGTAAAAGGTACGAAGTTAGTAATATACAGTACTTTTCTGAGATATCACTATTTTAATGGTATTAACAAAACTTGATTGCAGCTATATTTTCAAGCTGCAGGATATTTTTATACTCTTAGATCGTTTTAAGAACCCTGGAACTAGAGTATAAATTTCTTGTTTTAGAAAGAAAAAATTACTATGAAAATTCCTTGTGACTTAAGTTATACAATTATTTTATGTGAATCGTGTGATTTCTATCATTTGCGGATAACTCTGTAAGGAATAGTTTATGTGTATTTATTTATACACACTTTGGCACTGTATTCAATAAAACAATACAGATTTGCAAATGGCGCCGCAAAGAAGCTTTATTTAGTACTGGCTGAGATTTGTGCGAACAAGCCAACAGCCAATTAGTCCCAAGTTCCCAACAGCCAATACTTAGCACAACATCGGATCGGATTCAGTGATAACCCTGATGCAGTATGCAGTGAATAAACCGAAATATCAGTCTTATTGAGATCAGAAGTATTGAAAAATATCGAAAAATCAATCCGATATATTGATCTTTAAATACAGATATTTTCGATTCAATATATCGGTTTTAGAAATATTAAAAGATATCATACTTTTGAAAATATCGCCCATCCCTTCGTCTTGGTGAAAAAACGAGCATCCACCGTAAAACCAAGTGACGACTCGCTGACCAATAACAGAAAGCGACGCATGCCGCATTCCTTTTCTGTCATTATCGTTCATTGGCTAACCCGTGCCTCTTAGCAACGCCCGTAAAATTACGGTTTGGAACAGTTGTCCTACATATCCATGCCCGTTAAAATACGGGCATCGCCTTGAAACTGCAGAAACGAGCCTTGATCGTAAAAATACACGGGCAACAAAACTTTTTTTATGGGAATTTTTAACAGTGAGGAGTAACTTAAAAATACTACGGTATGGCTTGTAACAGATATAATAATTTAATATTTGGCAGAAATTACATTTATGGATGGGACTTTGTCTAGGCCTCCACATGAGACTTTGTCTAGGCCTCCAAATTACTATGGAACTTTGTCTAAGCCTCCACATGGGACTTTGTCCTTCAAATACTATGAATACATGGACTTTGTCCTCCAAATTACTATGGAACTTTGTCCTCCAAATACATGGATTTATGTATTTATTTATAGTTATATAAATAAATACATAATTCATGTACAAAGAATATCCGGACTTTGAATACATGGATTTATATATTTATTTATAGTTATATAAATAAATACATAATTCATGTACAAAGAATATCCGGACTTTGAATACATGGACTTTAATCAATACAAGAATACATGGACTTTAATCAATATTATGAATACATGGACTTTAATCAATACAAGAATACATGGACTTTAATCAATATTATGAATACATGGACTTTGTCCTCCAAATTACTATGGAACTTTGTCCTCCAATACATATTTATGTATTTATTTATAGTTATATAATCAATACATAATACATATACAAAGTTCTGCATTTGGAACTTTGTCCTCCAGATACATGGGACTTTGTCTAGGCCTCCAGATTACATTTACGATGGGACTTTGTCTAGGCCTTTTCAATTATGGCTGGACTTTGTCTAGGCCTCCTATGCGGACTCGTTAGAGTTCATTCCGAGGGCTCGATTCTTGCTACATGTTTTCTAACATCTGCGAATTGATTTGTGTGAACGCTGCTGAAATTTTCACCTTCAAGTCATCCGGGCTTTAAGGTTGCTGTGCGGAGACGATGTTCTTCACAATATCCCACACGAATAAATCAGGAAGAGTGAGATCCGGGGAGTGTGCAGTTCAAGGAATAACCCCAATGTGGCCACAGCAGTTGTCATTGAACGTGTTGTTGAAGAAGTTCCAGATTTTCAGTGACTAGTGCGGTGTGGTCTCGTCTTTGCTGTAAAATGGCATCGTTATCCAGTCGTGGTACCAAGAAGATATGTAGCATGTTATGGTCCTGATCGTACAGTGTCCTCAAAGGAGAAATAAGGACCGTACAGCTGGTGACGAGTCGTCCTGCAACACAGATGTTAGAAAACATGTGACAGGAATTGATCAACTCGTATGAACTCTACCGAGTCAGCAAAAAGGGTCATGTAGAAGCCTAGACAAATTCCCAACCATAACGGTAATTTTTGCCAAATATTGAATTATTATGTCTGTTACAAGCCATACCGCAGCATTTTAAAATTATCCCTATCCAAACGGATTTCCTTTTATTTTATTTTTGTAAAATTATAATAATAAATTTATTACAATAACAATGCTTTTACAAGAAATGAATATTTATTGATTGATGGGGAAAAGTTGGAAATAACCAATACCTACATTTATCTTGGACAGCAGATATCAAGTGAGGGTCACGTTGATGAAGAAATTAATCGGCGTACAAAACTTGCCTGGAGAGCTTTTGGAAGAAACAGCATAATTTTCAAGAGCAATATGCCATTATGTCTTAAAAGAAAAGTGTTTGATCAATGCATCCTTCCAGTGCTTACGTATGGTGCAGAGACGTGGACCTTAACTAAAAGAGACATACAAAGACTGCAGACAACTCAAAGCAGCATGGAGAGGTGCATGCTTGGTGTAACCAGGAGAGATAAGAAGAGGAACTCGTGGATCAGAGAAATGACAAGAGTGGAAGACATCATGATCAGAGTAAAATCCCTGAAATGGCAATAGGCTGGACATATTGCCAGAAGGACAGACCATCGATGGACAACCGAAATTTTAGACTGGATTCCAAGGGACAGGAAAATACCCAGAAGAAAATCCCATGGGAGATGGGTGGATAAAATTCGAAAGTATGCGGGAGTAACATGGAGGAGACTGGCACAAGACAGACCGTTGTGGAAGAAACTTGGGGAGACCTTCGTCCAGCAGTGGATTGATAATGGTTGACAATGATGATGATGATATTAATAAACGCACAGATTTTCGCAATAATTTTCATAGCAATTAAAATTGGCTGTGAATTTAGAGATTAAATGCTCTGCTCTATCATCAGAGTGAGAGAGAGAGAGAGAGAGAGAGAGAGAGAAAAAAAAACTAGGGTTTCAGAAAGAGAGGAACTTGAGAGCGGAAGAGAAAAGAGATTTTGGCTGATCACGAACGAGTGTGCTTTATTTAATGTAATGTTTCCGCAAACTTCCGAGAGAAAATCTCCAGGAGCACACAGAATGCGCCAGTAAGGAGTCGATGAAGTGAAGTTTATGAAAGTTCAAATTGATAACGGGGAAGTACACACCAACTATGTATAAAGTAATAAAACTATAAAACTATATACACATGTGTATACTAGAAATCCGATAATTGTCGTAAGAATATATAAAAAAGCGTTTCCAAGCTTTCGCACAACATCCAGATGGCTTATTCAAAGAAGATAGATAGCAATCTGAACTTGGAGGAATAAAAGGCTGGATATGTCGTCAGTTATGTCCATTGCAGCCCAGGCTGAAGCCGGTTTCTCAAATGTCCTTGGGGTGCGGAGAAAGCTCCATCTGAGAACGACGCCTCTTATCCGCCCAAAACAACAAGTTGGTCTCTATTTCACTTCTTTGGAGGCAAGTTTACATAACCTAAAAATTTATGCGAAGGGGTTTAAATTTTCAATTCCTTCTGCTCAACTATTTGCTGAAATCGCTGAAAGAACGCTAAGTTATAGTAAAATGTATCAAACCGAGCAGTGTGAGGCCTCGTGACTTTAAATGAATATTTCACCGTATATATTTATTGTCAAGTCACCGTGTTGAAGTTGTTGAAGAGTCCTATTATTCAGATTGCCGAGTATCTTCCTTGAAAAAGCCATTTGGTTGATGAGCGAAAGTTTGGAAACGTTATTTACATATTCTTAAGCAAAAAAATCGAATCAGTGGTATAGTCATGAAAGAAATACGGGATTACGCCATATAATACAAATTTCGAAGATGACAATCCGATTTTTGGGGTAAATGTGACAAGGATGGTAAGTCAGGTATGTTAACCACTACACCACCCAGAACGACCAAGTTTCAAGTTTCCGGTCAATTTGAATATAACCATCACAGGATTCGCTAGTCGAAGCAACCGGCATTCATGTTTAGCGAATCTGGAGGTTAAGAATCTTATCCCGTGTTTGCCCGGAGAAGCAGATAAATCATGAAAGAAATACGGGATTACGCCATATAATACAAATTTTGAAGATGAAAATCCGATTTTTGGCGTCAATGTGACAAGGATGGTAAGTCAGATAATATCCGAAAACTTGAAAATCTCCGGGCAAACACGGGATAAGATTCTTAACCTCCAGATTCGCTAAACATGAATGCCGGTTGCTTCGACTAGCGAATCCTGTGATGGTTAAGTTCAAATTGATCGGAAACTTGAAACTTGGTAGTTCTGGGTGGTGTAGTGGTTAGCATACCCGGGCGTTTTCTGGGAGACGCGGGTTCGAGTCCCGCTCCAGGACGATGAAAATTTTCAAGTTTTCGGATGTTATCTCACTTACCATCCTTGTCACATTGACGCCAAAAATCGGATTTTCATCTTCAAAATTTGTATTATATGGCGTAATCCCGTATTTCTTTCATGATTTATCTGCTTCTCCGGGCAAACACGGGATAAGATTCTTAACCTCCAGATTCGCTAAACATGAATACCGGTTGCTTCGACTAGCGAATCCTGTGATGGCTATATTCAAATTGATCGGAAACTTGAAACTTGGTCGTTCTGGGTGGTGTAGTGGTTAGCATACCCGAGCGTTTTCTGGGAGACGCGGATTCGAGTCCCGCTCCAGGACGATGAAAATTTTCCAGTTTTCGGATATTATCTGACTTACCATCCTTGTCACATTTACGCCAAAAATCGGATTGTCATCTTCGAAATTTGTAGTGGTATAGTTCTTGTGCCGCATGTAAGTTACCTGGGCTCTGTTTTTTACATACCAAAATCTTTCCTATGAACTCAAGAACGCGCTCAGGAGAATGAACTTCGGTGTCCGCATAAAATCTCCGGCATCTTTGTATGCCATGCTCAAGAAAAATATTGACAAACCCCTTCTTCTCAACGAGACAGGTGTTTACGCGATCCTACTACAATATCTGGACGGCTCCAAGCGATACTACGTCGAAATGACCAAGTGTTCGTTCAGAATTAGACTGAACGAACATAAAAGGGACACAAGGAACGGAAAAGTAACCACTGCCCTGACAGAGAAGTCAAGTTCAAGTCCGTTGATCCTATGTGGGATGTTATCAAGAAATTAGCTTCCTACTCCACGCGTAAACCTACTGCCATTCGCAAAGCATTAGAGATCATTACCAACACTGAGGCTTGCCATGATAGCGTCTCTCTACAACTGCCACGAGTTAGGAACCAGTTCGTCAAAGAACGCTGAGGCGCCGCGTGCACAACTAACATGACGCCTCGTTTCTGTGAATGAATAATTACATTCGCATCTATTCATTTATTGTCCAGTCAAGTCACCGCGTTCAAATTGTCGAAGTGTTCTACGTAGGCCATTGCAAATATTTTGCACACTGCGCAGTCACTGCCTGTAGGATGATGGAATCGCTCCAATCATTGCACCAGTTGTTAGTCACACTTAGGTATAAAAAGTTGTGTCTACCTTTGCTGGCTAATTTGTTCGCTGTTCGGAAAACTTCTGCCTAGAAATGGAGGAAGAATGTGAGTCAGGTCATATCTTACGTAGCGACCAGCGATCCTACATTAAAATTGAAACTTTACGAGGAAAATCCCCTACCGAAATACATAAAGCTTTGTGTGAAGTTTGTGGGGTTAGTGTAGTAGATCATATCACAGTGTCATGGTGGGCTTCTCCTTTCCGCAAAGGTTGGGAACCATCGATGCAACGGACGACACTTCTGTGGTTATCGTCAACATCATTTTAGAACAAGATCAACGGAAAACATGTGAAGAGATCGCATGTCTACCGCTTCGGATTTCAGAATCCTAACTGAAAAATTACAGAAGAGAAAAAGTGGCTGCCAGATGGGTTCCGCACAGTCTGAGCGACGACCAGCAAACAGCTCGCAAAGGGATCGCAGAATAATTGTTTCTGCGGTACGAGACAGAAGGCGAGCAGTTTTGGGATAGAATTGTTGCTAAAGACGAAACCTGGATACGAGGTTTTGAACCAGAACTGAAATCTCAGTCCTTTCAGTGGACACATCCAGAATCATCTCGCCAGAAAAAATTCCTCCGCCAACAATAGAAGGTTAAGCTGATGATGTTTATGGGCTATGTTAGTTAGTTAGTTAATTGAGTTTAGTGGCGCAAGGGCCAGGTTTGGCCAAAGAGCGCCAGACACAGAACTATCAGTTAAAGATTTTTAAAAGCGGGGTGAAATGATTCAGAGCAGACTTGGTAAAAGTTAGAAAAGAGAATGATGAAAGCTGTGAAGACTAGTTAGTTAATTAGGTTTATATATAAATTTATTAATTTACTATTATAATTATTATAACCTTTTTTTTATTTTTAAATAAGTTTTAAAACGTCAATCTGCTTTAAAAAGGAAAATACTGCGAAAGTGTTGCAGTGGTCGCCCAAAAGCTTTTTGAAGCGTAGCTGCGCCGTTGTCCAGCAGATGAGACTGAAAATAGTGAACCCGATTATAACGAAAACGAACACAATTACACAAAACATGAGAGATGGTGAGTAAACAGTCGCACGTCTCACACACCGGTGCAGTGTCGCCACACAGCAAATAGCTATGCGTGACGCGACAATGCCCAGACGCGCAAGAACAATTTCTTCCCGACGGTTCCGGCGACACGATGATTTCCAAACTCCAAGGGAAGGTTTTATACGGTGCAGTTTATTCTCCATTTGTTGGTCCCACAGACCCTGCCACGTTCGCCTGATATGATCGTGAACAAGAAAGCGAAAATCACGGTGAAACAGTGGCAAGGGTGTGACGACCAAAGAGGAGGAAGATCTAGCAACAGCATCAGCAGACTCGTTCCCTGAAAGAAAGCGAAAATCACGGTGAAACAGTGGCAAGGGTGTGACGACCAAAGAGGAGGAAGATCTAGCAACAGCATCAGCAGACTCGTTCCCTGGGATCCCAACATGCCCAGGAATCCAGCAGAACCGAATCTGGACATCAGCCTCGAGCAAAGAACGAAGAAGTTTCCGTACGGTAAAAAGAAGTGGGTGGCCAGTGAAATCCAAAGATGACAATGATTGCACAGCACTCAACGAATCAGTGTACACAATAGCACGCTGATGAGAGCTCGACTGGCCGTGAACAAGTGCAAGATACACAGCATGCATATTCGCCGAAAACACCGTGGCCTCGGCAGGAATGCGGGCAACAGAAACTTCATGAATGCAGACGGCGGCGGATCCAACAACACCAGCCGCCTTAGATTCATCGGTGAAAACAGGAATAAAGTCTGCATGGACGTAACGGTGTTCAGCGAAGAGCTGCTGGTACACTGACGGAGGGGTTGAGGACTTATCAAAAGACGTAAAGCTGGTATCAACCATGACACCAAGGGGGTGCCATGGGGGATCCTCAAAGCCCCTGGTCCCTCCAACGAGTAACAAGTTGAGCCCTGCATCACGAGCTACGGCCGCCATACGAAGACCGAAGGTTCGAATGCACGAGGGACGGATCTCAAACAAACGAGCATGCTGGGGATGAAAAACTGCATCGTATAAAGGATGGTCTGGGAGAGATTGGAGTTTCAGGTAAAATTGAAGAGACAGCTGCAGACGGCGTAAATGAAGCAACGGTTCGTTTTGCGTCGGCATAAAGGCTGCGAATGGGTGACGTGCGAAATGCTCCCGTACAAAGACGCAGGGCTAGATGGTGGATGGTATCTAACGGCCGGAGAACGGAAGGACGCGAAGAGCCATACACCATACTGCCATAATCCAGCTTAGACCGAATGAGAGAATGGTAAATACGGAACAAGGAAGTCCTGTCTACACCCCAGGAGACTGAGGCAAGGATCTTAAGGATTGACAAAGCTCTCAGACAGGAAGTCCTTAGCCGTCGATGACAAGGTTGGAGTGGTAGCAACAGACAGAGTGCCCAAGGGACCATTGTAAGAGCGGAATACTACAGAAGGTTCCTGCAAAATGTTTTGCGCCCAAAGATTCGCCAAAGAAGGCCCGATATCCTCGAAGCTGGTGTCATCATTTTGCATGACAATGCAAGGCCACGTGTTGCCCATACAGTAAGAGACATTCTGATAAAGTATGGATGGCAATCGCTTCACCACGCGCCATACAGTCCTGACATGAGCCCACCAGACTATGACTTATTCCCAAAAATCTGAAGAAGCCACTCCGCGGGAAACCATTTAGTACGATTCAGGATGTTTCTAATGAGGTGACCCGAGTAAACCGACGCCTCAACAATGGAGGTGTCCTGACTGGAATAGAAGATTTGCCCAAACTTTGGGCCGCTGTCATAAAGAAACATGGAGGCTCAGTGGCGGACTGGGTCTAAAAATATTGGTTGCCAGGAGACA
This sequence comes from Macrothele yani, assembly GCA_039090855.1. Taxonomy (NCBI): domain Eukaryota; kingdom Metazoa; phylum Arthropoda; class Arachnida; order Araneae; family Macrothelidae; genus Macrothele; species Macrothele yani. The sequence continues at coordinate 205,336 of CM076998.1, read as the reverse complement.
AAGAGGGGCCCACCCACAACTATAAGGCTATCATTGAATTTTTGTATGAAATGAATAAAATTTTCAAAAAATATATGTGGGAAAAAGCTACAATTAAAATTTTCGCGAAATAAATTTATATTTTTTTAATAATTACAGTGTTCATATATTGTACATATTGCTGGCAGTAAAATGTACAATATACTGAAGTTCCAATATTATTGCATACAGTAATAATATTGGAACTTCTATTATACACTGCTGGTCACCCAAAATGCAACATCAAGAAGGACACGAGATAGCAAAGCCAGATTTACTGGACACATAACAACAGATACAAAGATGAAACGATTGAGCTTACAGGCCCGTGCGACTTGCGGAACACACAGACATCATAGTTCGTGTGGCCCCCATGGCTGGAAATAACGGCCGCTACACGCCGCGGCATCGAACGAAAGAGGCTTTGGATGTGGACTTCGGGCATGTCGGTCCAGGCTGCTTCCACACGTTGCTACAGTTCATCAGGCGTAGCCGCAGGTGGTGCTTGCCGGGCCACTCGGTTGCCGATCAGCGACCAGACGTGTTCGATGGACGACATATAGGGAAAACAAGCGGCACACAGCAGCAGTGACACCTGGTGGGCCGTAAAGATTTGTTGCACGATGCGTGCCACGTGGCAAACTGCACGTCTCACACATCGGCGCAGTGTCGCCACACAGCAAAAAGCGGTGAGTGAAACGACAATGCCCAATGCGGAGACGCGCAAGCACCACTTCCTCCCTACGGTTCCGACGATATGAGGATTTCCAGATTCCAAGAACAGGTTTAATACGATGCAGCTTATTTTCCACCTCCTGTTCCCACAGACACTGCCACGTTCGCTTGATATGGTCGTGAACAAGAGAGCAGAAATCCCGGTGAAACAGTGGCAAGGGTGTGACGACCAAAGAGGAAGCAGATCTAGCAGCTGCATCAGCACGCTCGTTACCCGAGATTCCAAAATGCCCAGGAATCCAGCAAAACTGAACCTGAATACCGGCCTCGAGCAAAGAACGAAGAAGTCTTCGTACGTGAAAAAGAAAAGGGTGGTCACAACAGTCCAACGATGACAATGACTGTACAACACTTAAAGAATCAGTGTACACCATTGCACGTTGATGAGAGCCCAACTGAAAATGAAGTAGTGCAAGATACACAGCATGAATCTCCGCTGAAAACACCGTGGCCTCAGCTGGGATCCGCGCTACTGAAACGTCGTCTATACAGACAGCCGCGGATCCAACGATTCCATGCATCTTGGAGCCATCAGTGAAAATGGGAGTGTAGTCAGAACTGAGGGCACGGTGCTCAGCGAAGAGCTGCTGGTACACTGACGCAGGGGTTGAGGATTTATCGAAAGATGTAAAGGAGGTATCAACCATGACACCAAGTGGGTACCATGGAGGATCCCCAAAGCTCCTGGTCTCTCCAACAAGTGACAAGTCGAGCCCTACATCACGGGCTACGGCCGCCATACGAAGACCGAAGGTTGAAATGCACGAGGGCCGGTTCTCGAATAAACGACCATGCTGGGGATGTAAAACTGCATCGTATAAAGGATGGTCTCGAAGAGATCTAAGTTTCAAGTAGAATTAAATAGACAGCTGCAGACGGCGTAACTCAAGCGATGGTTCGTTCGCGTCATCGTAAAGGTTAGGAATCGGAGATGTTCGAAATGCTCCCGAACAAAGACGCAGTGCTTGATGGTGAATAGTGTCCAAAGGCCGGAGAACGGAACGACGAGCAGAGCCATACACGATACAACCATAATCCAGTTTTGACCGTATTAATGAATGGTAAATTCGAAACAAAGACATCCTGTCTGCGCCCCACAAGACTCTCGAAAGGATCTTAAGAATAGATAGGGCTCGCAGACTGGAAATCTTGAGCAGCTGAACGTGCGCACGGAATGTAAGCGCACGGTCGACGGTCAGTCCAAGGAACTTGGTCTCGGGAAAAACTGGTATGCTGCACGGTTTAAATACAGCTCTGGGTCAGGATGGAGGCCGTGCCTCCGGCAGAAATGGACACACGCTGTCTTGTCGGGAGAAAGAACGAAACCATTGCTATTCGCCGCTTTAAAAATCTGGGTAATCGCAGACTGCAACTGCCTTTCAATAAAATTCTTGCTTGATGACGAGCAGAAAATGTGCAAGTCATCAACATAAACAGTAGCCGAAACCGCAGGTGGAAGATTTATGAAAAGACAATTAATGCGGCGGATGAACAATGTGACAGATAAAATGCAACCTTGAGGAACACCTTGTTCTTGATGGAGCGGTGCCGAGAGCGTCGTACCAAGGCGCACCTGGAACACCCGATCGCGAAGAAAATTTACAATGAAGGTTGGAAGATTTCCTCGCAACCCGCATGCGTGGAGGTCACGGATAATACCGTGCCACCACGCTCGATCATAGGCTTTCTCAACGTCAAAAAATACAGAAACCAGGTGCTGCCTACGCACGAACGCCTCGCGCACACATGTCTCAAGGTGCAGGAGAGGATCGTGAGGTGAACGATGACAGCGAAAGCCGCTTTGTGATGGTGAAAGTATTTGATGATATTCTAAAAAATGAACTAACCGGGAATTAACCATGCGTTCAAGAACTTTGCACAGACAGCTAGTGAGACCAATTGGACGATAACTAGAGGGAGACTTGGGATCCTTGCCAGGTTTGGGAAAAGGCAGAACAAAAAGCTTTTTGCCAAGATTCCGGGAAACTGTGCTCCGACCAAATGCGATTATACAGGATTAAAAGATTCTCGAGAGACGACTGCGAGAGATGACGGAGCATGTCATAGTGGATGCCATCGGGACCGACAGATGTAGCACCGGACGGATGCAGAGCCACCCTGAGTTCAACCATGCTGAAGGGGGTGTTATAACTTGTTTTATTAAAAGGCGCAAAGGAGATTCTCTGGCGTTTTGCAGTGGATTTAATTCTTCGAAAAGAAGAAGGATGCTCCAGGTCACTCGACACGGAGGCAAACGCCTCCCCCAAGCAATCAGCAATCTCCCTGACTTCAGCATATGTGCAGCCATTACTCTCGAGAATGGAGATCTGGTGAGAGCTGTAGTTACCCCGGATCTTACGAATCTTTTCCCACATACTTTTCGAACTGGCACGTGAAGTGAGAGATGAAACATAATGGATCCAAGACTCCCTCTTGCTACGTCGACGCACCAACCGAGCATAGGATTTTGCTCGTTTGAATGTAACGAGATTAGCATCGGTAGGATAACGCCGAAACGTAGACCAGGCCTTATGTTGAGCTCTCCTAGACGCTGCTCATTCAGGGGTCCACCAAGGCTTCGGACTTCTGGAGAGTGTCGTAGTTGTTTTTGGTATAGAAAGATCAGCTGCCTGAAGAAAGCAATTTGTGATTTCAAGAACAGCTGCGTCGATTGACTCTTGGGTCACCATTGCAGAAGATATCACTGTGGACGATATGAAGACCTCCCATCTCGCACGCTCCATCCTCCACCGAGGAGGGCGGCAGGAAGAAGAAGGCACGTTCGCATGGTGCGAGAGCACAATTGGAAAATGGCCGCTCCCGTGGAGGTCGTTACACACCGTCCACGACCTATCAGCAATAATCGATGGTGATCCCAAGGTCAAATTGATCGCACTGTAGGATCTTGTTGGCTCATGGAAGTACGTGTCAGCACCGGTGTTAAAAAGGCACAAAGAGGCCGAGGACAGAAGAGACTCTATGCGACGACCTCTGGTGCTGATGCTGACACTACCCCACAAATGATGATGGGCATTGAAGTCACCCAAAAGAAGAATAGGTGAAGGCAGCTGATCAACCAATCTCTCCAGAACAGAGACACTCACGTTCTCGTCTGGCGGTAGATAGACACTGCAAACAGTAAGAGACACAGGCACAGATATACGAACCGTCATGGCCTGCATAGTTGTGGATACCGCAACGGGAGACACCGGAACACTGTGAGGGACAAGAATAGCGACTCCCTCACAGGCGATGTCTCCCGATGCATTATCTGTCCGATACGCACTATAGCCTCGAACTGAAAGCAGGTCTGATGGTTTAAGTTTTGTTTTCTGTAGACAAAGGCACGCCGGAGAGTACAATGAAAGCAGATGTTTCACGTCATCAAAACTCGTCCGAAAACCTCGACAGTTCCACTGAATGATTGAAGCCATGAATGATTGAAAAAAATGAGGTGAAAAAGGAAATGCTCAAACGAAGTCAGCCTCCATCACCTCTGATGAGGAGTCCCCCAGTGTCTTAACGGGAGGCGCACGACGTTGAGTCGTTTGCTGAGATTTTGGAGGAGAGGAAATTCTTTTCATATCCTTGGCTTTGGTTTTCTTGCCTGAAGAAGTGGCCTGAGTTTCCTTGCTGGTGGTAGGGTGACTATGCTTCGGCGAAGTGGTGGGTACCGCTTTCAGACCCCTAGCTCGAGACTGGAGTGCCTCCAGTCCGGCTGCGATGATATCGTCCAACTTGTAGGGACATTTAGTAGGGATCTGAATGTCGGTTTGAATGGCAACCGTAGATTTGACAACCTCCACGAATGCAAAAGATCGCCGATCAGAAGAAACAGGAACTACCCTTCTTCTGACCTCAGGATAGGAATATTCTCAGCTATTTTCAGCCCTTGGATTTCTTCCTCCTCCTTCCACTTGGGACAATCTTTGGCTGATGCTGCGTGTGAACCCTTGCAGTTCACACAAAACTCGGCCTCGGCCACACATTCCTGTAACAAATGATCTGTAGCACCACAGCGTCCACACCTAAGATTGCTCCTGCACGGCTGCTGAGAATGGCCGTACGACTGGCACCTAAAACATCTCAAAGGATTAGGGATGTACGGGCGTACCTCAAGGTGAAGATACCCTGCCTTGATGGACGTAGGCAGGGAAGGGCTGTCAAAAGTTAAAATGATGTTGCGGGATGGGACGGACTGCCCATTCCGCCTTAAGAGAATACGCCGCACACCCGTAACGTGTTGACTCCTCAGTTCTTCAACTAGTTCTTTCTCAGTACACTCAACGAGAGGAGACAACACCTCGAGATGAATTTAGGTATCCATGGGGTGTTATTTTGACCGGAGTCTCAAGCAGCGTGGTTGTGTTGAGAAGTGTGGAACTGTAGGCCACAGTGGGCATCTCTACAAGAAGATCTCCAGACTGGAGCTTCTTTACGCTCTTAGGAGAGCTTGCTATTGCTTGAAGTGCTTTATTTATCCAAAATGGACTTTTGGCACTCAAAGGCTTTGAAGGGTCCAATGAGTGCACAAAAAAGAAACGAGCATTTGAACAATCAGGGACATGTTTTTTTGTGGAAGGGGATGAGCCTTCCTCATTACCTCTTTTGCTTTTTGGTTCGTGGGAAATTTCATTGAGAGGCATGAAAAAAGAAAGATTTCTTCCGCCGACTGACTTCCCCACATACAATCGAGCCCAACGAAGGAGAACAGGAGGTCCGCAAGCCCAAGTGGACGCAGGACACGACTCTAGGGATAGCAAGCGGATATAGCAAGTTGATAGGGCAGAGATGCACTCAGCGTGCACCCAGAGTTTCCCGTGTCTGGGGAACACCTCTTTGGCATGCCCACCCTATCCACAGACTCACCTTGTCGTGCGAAACGACAAGGCGTTAGAGGTCTGGGCTCCACTCGGCCACAGACCTCATTGACTAGGAGTGGGTTAGTTCCTAGCCGCCCGTTTAGGGTGAAGCAGGGGACAAAGAGGAGTGTTGGCAAGTGGAGACAACAACACCCAGGCCACCAGAAACCTCAGCCTCCAGCATCCCCTTTTCCACCTTACGGGTCACCGCACACGGCAAACGTGCAGGTAGGTCTAGCTAATCAGCTCGGAAAAACGAAGAAAAAAACAGAAAACTGAGATGACAGAAAAGAAAAAGATAAACTAAAATCCAGAGCTGGCGCATTATCACAACCTCAGCAACCTACAACTGAGGCGTTTGCGTGTCAAGTGAAAAAACAAAAAACATAAAAAGTGTGAAAATCATCACATATAGTACATGTCGGCTCGGGCCGTGGGGACGCCATCCCCCAGCAGCTGGATGAACAGCTGTCCCTTCGGTTACATAAACGTAGAAGACGAAATGATAAAATGATCCGTCACAAGGTCAGCTCGAGCAGTGGGGGCGCCGCTCCCCAAATAATTGGAAAACCAGTTATCCCCGTTCGGGGCAGTTCATCAGGCGTAGCCACGGGGGTGCTTGCCGGGCCACTCGGTTGCCGATCAACGTTTGCACGTCTTCTCGCGGGCGACGCAAGAGGACGTGCAAACGGGGGGGTGCTGCACTGCGGCCTGAAGTGCTTTAATAACAGTTTCAGCCTGCGGAATAATTCGTATGTCATCTATTTAAATAACCGGATAGGCAAACTTAAGTACCCTGTTGAGTGCTTTTTGTTGACACGAATTCAGCTGCGTATTGCTGATGTTAACATATGAAGGACTTGTATTCATCACTCGAGGATGTGAACCCTTCGGTAGAGTGAATTTCTCGAATATACTTCTTCCGACACAAGCTGCCGCAACTATTTTATATGGGTCTTCTGGACCATTAACCTGCTGGAATAAGCATATGGCTGTGGTTGTAATAAGGATTCGGTCCAAAATCATAGGATGAGTCGACTTCGTCAACTCCAGGTGCGTGTCATCGGTGCAACGTTAAAGAAAGTATTCGTAGCCACGTTTTTGCCTAATTATGATAGAGAGTCGCTTATTTTCAGCCCTACACAGTATTCCCGCATCCCGCGTAGATAAAGGTATCTGGCGTAGTATCAGGAACTTCGGAACTACATTGAGATCACGGCAATTACACAGAAATGCCAAATGCGTTGTCTCCAAGGCATTTCCTGCCGCAGTGCAGGAACCCATCCGCCACCATGTAGTGAGGGCTATTACGTCTCATAACAGCAAAACTAAGGATCGTCACCTTTTCAAATGTCAAATTGATGAAAGAAAACAGCTAAAATTACTACGGCAAAATATTGATATTTCTATAGTCGAAGCCGATAAAACCTTACAGGTAGTCATTTTAAATAGATCTCAAAAGTATGAAAAAATGCATCAGGCTATCTCTAAAATCCCCATACTTTATACAATAGTAACCCTACTCAAGCAATAATCACAGCTCTCCGAAAATTGAAATCTCTTGATTCTCGCCCCTCTTGCCTTGCAAATAATTTACACCCCCCGCCTTTAAGCCCAAGAATATCCGAACTTTTTGGTAAAATCAAAATGCACAAAGAAGGCATATCAGTCCACTAGTGCTTGAACATTCTAGTCCAACCAGACTACTTGAAAGCGCCTTAGCAAAATTTCTCCCTCCTCTAACAACATGTGCTACGTATTCTGTTTCAAGTTTCGTACAGGCTTTAAACATTATTAAGGTGGCGCAGTTGTCTAAGCGATGGCCTCTGATCATTCGTCCGAAAGGGGTCCGGGTTCGAATCCCGGTGAGGCATGGATGTTGTGTTTGACTTACGGTACTGACTCTCTCCCTTCCTTGAAACCAGTGACCCTAAATTAGGGACGGACGACTGCTTATAGCCCATTGAGTTGCTCACGGTGGTCCTTAAACCTCCAATCAAAAAAAAAAAAATATTATTAAATCACTCCCACACATTGTTAACCGCTTTTTCATCGTATCATTAGATGTGATTTCCCAGTTTTTCAATGTCCCAGTATTAGAAGTACATAGCATAATTGAATCAAACCTCGATTCCTTGAGAATCTACACACAGGACGAAATTCAAGCTATTCTTTGCGCACTTCACCTTGTACATAACGGAACTTATTTTAGATGTAACAACCAGGTATATAGACAGCTGGAAGGTACCCCGATGAGATCACCCGTTTCTGTAACATTAGCAGAAATTCTTTTATAAAGCCTGGAGGAGGAAATTTTGCACTCTGCCATTGTTGAACGTTTGTTATACATACCCTACGTCGACGACATTTTGGTTTTTGGACATCCTCTCACGAAGAACTTACTTATTTTGCCGAATGCCTGTCTTCTAAATACCCTTCCATAAAGTTTTCAATTGAATACGAAAAGGACTCAACTATACCATTTTTGAAATTTATGCTTCAATGGGACACAACCGCTAACGTATTATCATACTCTGTTTATACGAAGCCGACATCTAAAACAACCTTGATAACTTATGAGTCATCTCATCCCTTAAGCGAAAAAGATTCTTCCCTGAACTTTCTGTTACGCCGGGCGATTTCACGTTCTTCTAGCTCAAAGCTTCGTGACTAGGAAATCGTAAAATTTAAAAACGTAGCTGCTTCATTCGGATACTCTGCATCAACTGTCAGCAAGCTTTGTAGGCGAATTTTAACGACAGCCTTTTCAACTTTATCTAAGGAGCGTAAGACCATTAAGTATGTTGGCTCTATACAATTTATCGCTGATGTCACGAATGTTCTAAAAAACTTACATATATACAAATAAAAGACACTACTTACAATATAGTAACGCAGCCCATTGTTCAAAATATTATACGTGCCTGAAATGTTAGGTAAGAAATTGAACAATGGGCTGCGTTACTATTATAAATAGTGTCTTTGTTTGTATATACGCTGAAGAGCAATTGAATTACAGACAGCTGGCGTTATGCAAATTCGTCGCTGTGGGCGGCCCTGTAAACGGAAACGACATGACGTATGCAGCGATCCGACAATATAAGGAGTGATGCGACGGGAATCAGTAAGAGTCGGACGCAGTATGGGTAAGACGAAGGATCTAAGCGCATTTGATCGTGGGCAAATTATCGGGGCCCGACGAATGGGTCACTCCATCTCGGAAGTCGTGCAGGCACTGGGATTTTCACGAGTCACTGTGTCACGGGTGCACCGTGAGTACATCGAATCCGGTAAAACCATTCCTGCAAGGGCCAACTGCTGTGCACAACAGCGCGTAGATGAGATGGGTCATCGTCGGCTAGTTCGCATTGTAACAGCGGATACACGGGCCACAGTGTAAGAAATCACTCGGCAATTAAACGCCGGTGCACAAAAACGTGTATGCAGCCACACCATCCAGAACCACCTCCTCGCTATGGGGTACAGAAGCCGTCGTTCCAGGTGGATACCGCTGCTGACCGCACATTACAGGGTGCAAAGATTAGCATGGGCGCGGGAACATCGCCACTGGACCCTAGACATGTGAAAAATGTTGCCTGGACTGATGAGTCGAGATTTACGTTGGTACATGCGGATGGCAGAATACGAGTGCGGCGCAAACCACATGAAGCGATGGATCCTTTTTGCCAGCAGGGTGGTACTCTTCAAGCTGGTGGGGGTGGCATTCTCGTCTGGAGACTGTTTACGTGCACTGAAATGGGACCCCTGGTACGTGTGACATCGTCCGTCACAGGTCAACGTTACCGGGATATCCTGGACGACCATTTGCTCCCGTTTGTGCGTCTTCAACATCCCACTGGGGACCTCCTCCTGCAACAGACAATGCACCGTGCCATCGCTCCCGAATTGTATCTGAATGGTTGGATGAACACTACACCGACGTGACCTCGCTTCCTTGGCCAGCTAGGTCACCTGACCTCAATCCCATCGAGCACATCTGTGATGCCATCGAGAGAGATGACCCCCTCCATCAAGTCTTAGTGAACTGTGGGAGCTTGTTCAGGGGTCGTGGATCCGTATGGCTTCCCAACGCTTCCGGTGTCTTGTCGAGTCCATGCCGAGAAGAATCGCCGCCGTCATCAGGGCGAAAGGTGGTGCTAGACGTTACTAGACAAGTATCTTTAATTCAGTTGCTCTTCAGTGTATGCAACTATATTGATCACGTTGCTATCGAAGTATTTGAATGAGATTTCAAGCTCAAGCGGTACATTGAACTGTGTAGGTTCTAAAAAAAATTGGAAGAAATACGACATAGGTTTCGGTGTCAAGGCCGATAATATTTTATCTTCCATCAAAAGTGATAGGAACTTAATACCGACTGAAAATTGACACAGAGTGTATGCTATTCCCTTAAGAGCTACGAAAGACAAAAACGGCAGGATCTATGTGGGTTCCACCTCTCGGACAGTTAAGCGTCGAATATCGGATCATAAATATAGCATCAAAACATGCTCATCGTCAACTGCTTTTTCAAGAACATGCCTGCCAGATACCCATCAACCACTTTGGACTGAGGCAACGATACTTAACACCCGAAACTTACGATCCTCCCTGCTTTTAACTGAAAGTTTGTTAATGTACAAAATGAACCAAAGATGTTGCAACGAGAATTACCCATGCGTAGTTCCTCTACTGTGGAGACGTTTAATCGACAAGGATGGACAAAATGAGACTGAACTTATTCCATCGTCCTATTGAGATTTCGTGACTTTCATTGGACACGCGCTTTGCCATATAGTTACGTCACTTCATGGCCTCTAGCATACACCAGTATACAATCTATGTTCTTGCCCAGTTTATGTGCCTTTTTCTTACATCTGAAGACAAGTTAGAAGGTAACTAGAAAGCTCTTATGAATTTTAACTAGTGTGTTTTTAACATTAAAACTATTTTAATCCTGTATGAGACCGCATTAGTTTTACTAATAGTTATTTTAGCACGACTATCTCTTTAACAGTGGTAAGGTGTCTTTATTAGTTTTCAAGTTACTACATGTTTTTAGTGATTGATGGGTTGGCGATGGGTTCGCCTCCGGTCGTAGTGAGAGATTGGTTTGCCTCCTCGGGGTGCTCCGTGGTAACAATGGCACCCACAACAGCAACTACCGCCTCTGTGAATCTTGGAGAGGTGCCAGCTAGTTCTGTGTGATATTGGCGAAAAGACCACAACTCACTAGGTTTTGTTCCAGAATCCTTAGATTCAATGACCAACTGGAACCGTCGGCTGTGGGCTAATCCCCACACTGATGTACTTACTTGATTAAAAAGACAAAAATGGAATTAATATACGGACTCAAATGTGGGATATGGTGGACCTACCACACTTGAGAAGGATGGTCCACCACGGTATCGACCTAAACTTTCAAAACAGCATGTAAGAAAGAGATCTCGGCTTAGTAACTATAATATTGGTGCATGGGATACTAGAGGTATAAATGGCAAGAGGAATGAGGTGATTGAGGAGATGAATAAGTATAGATTGGATGTGCTGTCTGTAAGTGAAACCAAAAGAAGGAAACTAGGGTAGAAGAAGTGAATAGCACGGTGAGTGTGTGGTCTGGGGTATTGGATAATGTGAGAGGACAGGCTGGTGTAGGTGTGATTTTAAGTGAAAAGATGAAGAACGACTTGATTCACTATAGTTGTGTAAGTGAGAGAATTCTCTGGATTCGTTTGAAAGTGAAACTTCAGAGAATTGTAATTGTTGTAGTGTATGCTCCTTGTGACTCGGAACCTTCTGATAAGAAAGAAGATTTCTGGAATGAGCTAAAAGCTGTTTTGAGCCAGTTTGGTGCTAAAGAAAAAGTTATAATAGCAGGGGATTTCAATGCTAGAGTAGGTGTGCAGAATGCAATTTCTGACAATGTTCTGGGTAAGTTTAATGATCCTTGTGTGAATGATAATGGTGAAAGATTAATTGAACTCTGCGTTGAGAATGGTTTGTGTGTATCTAATACTTTTTTCAACCACAAGTATATCCACACATGCGCTTGAGAAAATCGTACTCTTGGTCAAAAGAGTGTGACAGATTTTGTTGTCTATGATCAGCGTCTGAGACACTTAGTTGTGGACACCAGTGTGATGAGAGGTGCGGATGTTGGTTCTGATCATTACGTGGTAGTGTCACGAGTGAAACTTAATGTTGGTTGGAGGAAAAGAATAGGAAGAGGCCCAGGATAGAAAGAATAAAGGTGGAAAGGCTCCTTGAAGATCATCAGCGTTATTCTGACTTACGCAGAGAACGACTGAAGGAGCTGAAGTCTTGTGAGAGGAATGTAGAAAAGAAGTGGGAATGTTTTAAGAACTGTGTTGTCACTGCAGCTAAAGAGGTCTGTGGCACCACAATAGTTGGTAACAATAGAGGTGATGCTTGGTGGAATGGTGAGATCGAAGAGGCAGTAAAGAGAAAGAAGGAAACCCTTTTGGGGATGTTGCAAGGTAGAGTTTCTGTGGAGGAATATCGCTGTAAGAAGCGTGAAGCTGCCAAGCTGGTTTGCCAGAGTAAGGCAAAAGATAAGAAGGAGAAGGTGGAAAGGCATGAATAGGCTTTTTGGAAAGATAGGAAGTTTTACTGGAAGTACATGAGACTCAGGAAATATAGGGGAAACAAAGTTGTAAGTTTTGTGAAGAATAAGATCGGGGAAATGTTATATGGGAGCCCAATGAGTTAAGTGAAAGATGAGGTGAATATTTCTGTGAGTTATTAGATCAGGAAAGCTAAGATGTTTCTGAGATAGACGCAGGTGATGTCACAGTGAGGGATGGAAGCACAGGAGTGACCTCAAGAGAAGAAGTGCGTAAAGATCAAAAATCTCTTCAGAATGGTAAGGCTCTGGGAGTTGATGGCATAACTGCAGAGATGTTGAAATATGGTGGTGACTCTGTAATTGACTGATTAACTGAAATTTGCCAGTTGTGCTGGGAGTTAGGAATGGTCCCTCGGTATTGGAAGGATGATATTATTGTTCCCTTGTATAAGGGAAAAGGTGATCAGACTGAATGCAAGAACTATCGTGGTATTAGCCTACTGAGTGTGCCAGGGAAAGTGTTTGGTAAGGTTGTTATTGAAAAAGTACGGGGTCTTACATCAGAGAAAGTGTGGGATGTTCAGAGTGGTTTTATGCCTGGTAAAGGCTGCACTAACCAGATTTTTGCATTACGCATGATGATTGAAAAGTATCTGGCTGTTGAAAAGAAAGTTTATACTGCCTTCATAGATTTAGAGAAAGCTTACTACCGAGTCAATAGGACACTTTTGTGGAAGGTACTGAATGAATATGGTGTTACTGGGAGTCCACTTAATAGTGTAAAAGCCATGTATGCTGGTAGTAGAGCTTGTATACGACTGAATGGTGTTTTATCAAAATGGTTTTCTATTGGTTCAGGAGTCAGACAAGGTTGTGTAATGTCACCACGGCTGTTTAATATATTTATGGATGCATGTATGTGTGATGCCAAAATAGATAAGGGTTCTATTATGAATAGCGTTTGAGGGTGGCAACCCCAACGAGGGCGTGTTTTTTGTAATCAACGTGAGCGAGCGAAGGAATTTTAAAAGCGTAATGATTGCAGTGTTGTCGCGCCAAATTACTTTAGTCGGCCACATTTTTTTTCAATGTTAAAGATCACGTATATGACGCAACAATTCAATTAATTTGCATTTCATGGAGATCTAATTGGTAAAGGAAGGGGTCGGTTAATTTGCATTTCATGAAGATCTAATTTGTGAAGGAACAGGTCGGTTTATTTGCGTTTCATGAGATCTAATTGATGAAGAAAGAGGTTGGTTAATTTTAGTTTCATGAGATTTAATTGGTGAAGAAAGAAGTCGGTTAATTTGCATTTAATGGAGATCTAATTGGTGAAGGAATAGGTCGGTTAATTTGCGTTTCATGAGATCTAATTGGTGAAGGAAGAGGTCGGTTAATTTGCATTTCATGGAGATCTAATTGGTGAAGGAAGAAGGGGTTGGTTAATTTGCGTTTCATGAGATCTAATTGGTGAAGAAAGAGGTCGGTTAATTTGCATATATGGAGGACTGATCAGCTAGCATTTGGACGAAAGGAGAATTCATATGGGAATAATAAATTTTAATTTAGTTTCATAAAGGCAGGGAAAATCAGAGGAAACTTTTTTTTTCTTTCTCTTTTCTTCCTAAGCAAGCGAGTGCCCTTTTCAACCTCCTTTCCCCGGTCGGCCAGCAAGGACTGCCGCGGAGATGAGCAGCTTCGAAAGGACAGCATAACTGACTTCCGGGTTCTTCCTCCTCCCACCTCTCGACACCAAGGCCGACTTCCAGCGGGCGAAGTAACCCCGAGGTCCGATTCAGCGAACAACAAGAGAAAGTAGGAAGAAATCGGCCAAAGGCAAGTTCAAAGGTGACATCAGATAACCCTTGGTTGGCACCCTAATCGAAGTAGGCAATTAACGACGCCGGCGGTATTAAGATTTGCTTGGAGGATGAGAATCAAACAAGGGTAGAGGCGAATCAAACCCTAAAAATACCGAGATTGACAGGGTTATAAATTTCAGGGATTTATAACCTTAGTTTGGGAATTCGGGGAAATGCAGATTGGCGATATGGCGTGATTTGTCGAAGAGGTTGACCGAATCAGAATCTGAGACTACTCGGGCAACGAGTAAAATCTAAATTCTTTATTTAGCTGGGACCAGTGAGCAATGAGATTTAATTTTATTACCTTTTTGAGGGGTGGTGTTCTCGAGTCGTAAAGGCGAGCTCGGGATAGACAGTCAAAAATCTTCACGCAGTTAAAGGTGCGTTCTTAGAGAGAGCAGTCGGAACAATGGCCAGTACGCCATTGTTGGTCAGATGAGCAACTGCCCTAGCCAGTCCTCCAGCTACAAGGTGGGCCCTCCTGTATGGAAGTCATCTGAGATGACGTTCCGAAGAGGGACGTTGCCAAGGGGGTGCGAGCCCACCCTGCCGACCACCCAGTTCAAGATGTGCCATATTTTTTTTAACTTTAAAATATAATCTTTAATTTGACTAGGAATAATGACTCTCGTGTTTTTCGTCGTGTAGATCTATGTATTTTCCCTAGGACGTGGGGTTTTCCTTCTCCGTAGAAAGGTTATCAGCATCCACAGGGCCAAGAAAATTCAATTGTTTTCCACTCTACAAATCCTAAATTTAAGCCCTTTTTCGCTCTCAAGCCAGCCCTAGGGTAATGAGGGAGCAGGTCGTAGCTGACGACTACTTTGGAAGAGATGAGTGCAAGACAAAGTTGCTGGCTTGAAGGAAAGGAGTTCAGGAGGGGAAAGGTAATGTCCGCGTGTTGGAATCATACTATCTTGAATTGCTGCGGGGAAATGTGCAAGTTAATCATGCTAACAAGAACATTTCCCCTCAACCCTAATCCACGAAGACATTTGCTTTAGGACCTTTCTCCTAGGCGTGAAATTTTCTTTTAGTCAGGGCGTGTTACTGGTGCTGGAGGCAGTGTGTCATGTTTATTATACGGTCATGTAACTAATTTTTATGAAAAATGGATTGACCGAACATTAGCAAAAAATGACTCCAAACTTTAGATTCTTTTGTATTCCAAAAAGTGCAAAAACTTTAAGACAGCTCCAAAATTAATGAATATGTATCTAGGAGGAGAGGCACAGATATTGGGAATACTTTTGCAGCCTATAAGAAAAGCAAAAACATTCTGTCATTCAGTGTTTTGTGCATAAAGTTGCAATCAAACTTGCTCCAGCAAATATAATACTCGCTCACCGTCGCCCATTCTGATATCGAAGACCAGCGACGTCTCTGGTTCGGAACAGTGCCGATGGATGACGCCTACGACGGAAAATCGCAAGGTACAGTCATTCATTTTCCCTGACAATCCTTACATAAATAATTTTAATATTTTAAGAATTAATGTGTAAATACTATCAGGGTCACCACGGCACAAAGGGTGCAGCGAGTTGAAGTAAAGAGCATATTGTGACGACCCCCCTCGCATAATTAATTGGCGAGAGGCGTGGCTAATTAACGGTAATTGAAACTTGATTGGGGGTTTTAATTAACAGAGAGTTGTAATTTAAACACTTGCGAGGGGCGTATATTAAGAAAAGATCTGCTGGCACTTTGAATTCAAGTGGCGAGTTGCAGGTGTTTGCCACGAGAACAAAGAGCCCATAAACGGAAATGGGACGGGTCAGAGTTTAAAAGCTATTTCCCATGACTCAAAAGTGTTTGGACGGCAAAAGCGTTTAAGGCTTTTGTCTGTGCCGCGCGCGAAACAATGGGAAAGCTCTTGGACTTGAAGAGCGGTTTATAATAAATATGTCGCGGTTTCAAGTGGTAGAATTCACCGCTTACCAATTTCTGGGAGACGGGAGATTGTTGTTGAGAGTCACAGACTCCGTTTTAAGGCGAGAGAGTGAGGAAGGATTTTTCCTCGCCTTAGAAAAAATGCTAACCGTCTGTGTGCTCTTGCAGTTCTGAGCATAAGAAGCAAAGCCAGCTGAAAGCATAAGCTGATGAATAATAAGCACCAGATCTGCCGGGGAACTTTCTTCTCATCACCGGACCACGGATACCTGTCGTAAGGAGCCATTTCAGGTGAAATGCTGACAGACATAATAACCAACGAAATATCCTCGCTCATCCAGAGAGAGAGAGAAGAAACGCCAGCCGCAGGAACCACAGAGGACCCCCCCCCCCCCCCGCTTCCCCTGCAGAGAGCTCTGAAGCAACTACTTGCCTCTTGGCGTTCAAAGCGGGGAGAAAAATCTTGTGTGTGTGTCTGATTACGTACCTCCAGTGACCGGGGAACGACATCGTTTTAGCCACAGCAAAGAATGATCGGTGATGGAAGTTAAGATCAAACTACCCGTAGTGCCAACATATTAGTGAATGTGAGTGAGTGTTGTGTTTTTTGGGTGTCATCCATACTGTGGATACTCAAGGACCTATGTAAGTACTTTTTACCAATACTTTTATTTGCGGCCCATTGTGAACGAACAGACTTTTCGTTAGGACATATTTTCTGAAACACCGAAGAGGGCCAAAGCTGGCCGGAAATTATAGCTTTGTAATTAGATGAAGAATCCGGTGTAATTTATGCATGTATCTATTAAATCCCTGTTTTAATTGTTATACTGTGCCTCCATTGGTTTATTGGTGTACTGTGTCGGCTAATTGGCTAATGAGGTATTGGCGGATCCAGTGATTCGAATTGCAGTCCGGAAAATAATTGGGCATCCTGACATCTAAGGCCCAAAGGACGCAACAATATAAATTAATTACGAGAAGCCAATTGCATTTTTCCATTTTCATTTTCAGTGTCATTCTTTTTACGCAAATGTGTATACTATGTTCATTGTGTGTTTTTATACCGTATATTAAGAACTGTCGATATCAAAGCAAATGTTTTGAAGTTGTTTGCTGTCTTCTAAAGACAGGGAACTCAAGTTTAAATTTGAATTGGAGTTTATTTGAATTTTTAAAGGAATCTAAGAAATTATAAAGTGAACAGGGCTGAGAGCAAAGACTCTGCAGCGGTTTATCGAGTGTATTTTATGTTGATGTTTAGATGGATCAGTTGAGTTGTGACGTACCTGCCAGCAGGACGCACACGACATAAAGGCAGATAGGAATCAGAACAAATGTCTGCGTAGCTCAGTTGGTAGAGCGACTTGTTCCGGAATAAGCGGCCTCGGGTTCGAATCCCGGCGTAGACCAAAAATGACGGAGAAATTTACTTCGTTATAATGGCGCCCGAACTATCCGGATGACCCGACCGTTCAAAATCTCGCAATGGTGTGATGTTATTTCCACACCGCGAGACAGGAAAAATCAGAGAATTCCTTCTCCAGCGCTTCCAAAAATAAAAATGTGTGATGTTGCATTCTACACAGCAGATTGACTGGGAGTTCTCAAGTGCACGTTCTACAGTGGATGGCTGCCTGCAACGATTCATGGTCACGGCTGACCCGTGGGCCATGCCCCGGCCCTCTTTCGAGGGGGGAGATGTGACGTACCTGCCAGCAGGACGCACACGACATAAAGGCAGATAAGAATCAGAACAAATGTCTGCGTAGCTCAGTTGGTAGAGCGACTTGTTCCGGAATAAGCGGCCTCGGGTTCGAATCCCGGCGTAGACCAAAAATGACGGAGAAATTTACTTCGCTATAGAGTAATAATTGAAAGAGTTTCCATGACATTTAACAGTAAAACAATCTCTAAAGTTTACCTTTAATCGTTGAAGTATTTTGCATTGATGTGTACGAAGTTTCAGTTAACTAAAAGTGAAGGTGTGCTGTGAAATTTGGAAATAATCTATCAATCTCTAAAGGCTAATAAATTTGGAGCTAAATAATTTAACGAAGGCTTCTTCCCTAAGCTGTACTAAGTTAAGCTTTTTTTTTCATGAATAAACAGTTGTTATTGTTAATTTCCTATCTCTGTTCTCCTTCAGTTGTGACGTATACTCTAAATTAACTTTCCTTTTTAGTTTCTTTCCCTATGTAAATCTTGAGTTTATTCTCAGTTATACTTCACTCTTAACGTGATATCTTTTCTCTCAAACGAATACTGTTGGCAACATAATTGAGGTTGAATGAACGTGACGTATGCCTGATATAAAATAAGAACCAGAGATAAAAACGACGACTAACCTGTTGCTTAGAGAGTGTTGCTTGGAGAAGTGTTGCAAGTTGAGCGTTGTGTTGTAGAGCGTTGTGTTAAGAGCTGTGTAGAGCTGTGTGGTGTGTGGAGCGTTTAATGCGAAGTACTATGTGATGTTATGATTTGTTATGGAAGTGCTACATCCTGAATAAAGCATCTTTTCCGTAAGTTTGACTTCTGTTGTTTACATGCTTCGTCTGGCCGTTAAGGTTTAATTTAGGAACTATTTCATCTTATGGTTATGTTTTTAAAATAACGTAGAAGTACGAAAAAGACTTCTACGTCATAGTGTTAAGTGACGTTGAGTGTTTTAATTCCTCTTAAGTAAATAAATTTTACTTGGCCGACTTTAGTAAGTAGGAAATGAGGGTGAGGTTTCCTTTTCAAAATTCACTTCCTATTCATTTTAACTTTATCAACTATTCGGATTTAACCGGGTTGTTTTTTTTTTCAAAATTTAAATCTTAAAAAAAATGTTGCGGCATATGAGGGAGTACGCTTTCACGTGGGCGCTCATATGAAAACACGTTGTCCGGCTGAAAATTTGTGTCGCCATCTTCGGATTGGAAACGCAACTCTTCAGCTCACTTAGACGATTTTAATTAATTCTCGTGCTCCTCCCAACCACCATCGGTCTGGGGATACGACAGCAGTAATACACACGACAACCTATCTTTCCAAATAGCTTTGTTGGACGAAACTGCCAAGCACGAGTATAACTTTGGTTCATTTCGCTAATGAGGAAACTAATGGTCATTTTTATTCCTTTTGTCATAATGTTTTATTTTCCTTTCAGAACTACAGATAAATACGGGGCTGAATGATTTACTTCTGAAGAGTCCTAATTTTTTCCAACACATCCGGAAATACAATAGTGTCATTAGCTTCCATCTCAGCCACAAAAAGTAAATTCCAGGCAATGATTCGTACTTCTTTAAAATTCAGGGACAGATTCACCGGTGCATTTCGGATTGTTACTATTTACTGGTTAGGATTGTACTTTATAGATCCCTCTGATATATTGGGTTGACGCATAAGTTGTTGCATAAGTTCTTGCAGTTTTATTTCACGAGTGTTTCCCAAGTGAGTAGTGACGATGCAGATGGACAGCTGTATATCCAAATATAGCCAGTAATATTATGTATCTAAATCATATTGCGTTGTGTGATTGTGGCTAATGGTTTTTAAGTCCGGAAGTATGGAGTGTCAAGTTGAGAGGAATGAACATTTCCGACATCTGCTCCTCTACGAGTTTAACAAGGGATCCACAGCCGCCGAGGATATTCGAACAAATTTGTGCTGTGTATGGGGAGATAGCTATTGCTCCGAGGACAGCCCGCAAATGGTTTGAGCGATTCCGAGGTGACAATGTTGACCTCAACGACTCTCCACGCTCAGGTCGTCGATCTCACTTTGATGAGGATCCTTTGAGCCATCTCATCCATTCGGATCCGCGTCAAACCGCACGCAAATTGGCCGCTGAGATGGACTGTGATCAGGCCACCGTGGTGCGACACTTAGAACGTATATGAAAGTCCAGAAATTGGGGTCTTGGGTGCCTCACACTCTCACCGAGGACAACAAGAATCAGCGTGTTGCCATATGTGGTTCCTTGCTCGCCCGTCATCGTGAATGTTCTCAGCAACACAAACCCTTTCTGTCATGTATTGTTACTGGAGATGAAAAGTGGTGCATGTACGTGAATTTCAGGCATTGGAGGGAATGTTTAAGCCCGAACAAGACTCCCACACCAAGTCCAAAACATGACTTTCATTCTGCGAAGATCATGTTGTGTGTCTGGTGGGACATTGAAGGTATTATGCACTGGGAAATGCTGCTGAGGAATCGGATCATCAAACCTGCACTCTTTTGTGAGCGGCCATACCGGCGCCATGGTGTCCTTCTCCAAAATAATAACACACGCCCTCACAGCGCAAACGTAACCAAAATGGGCATTCAGGACATGAAATGAGAGATCCTTCCACATCCGGCCTATTCCCCAGATGTCGCCCCTTCAGACTATCACCTGTTCCGATCTCTGTTGAATGGACTCCACGTCAAAACGTTCAACAATGATGTGGATCTCCAGAATTTCCTTGACGATTTCTTCGCAGCAAAACTTGCACGGTTTTTTTTTAAGAATGGTATTGCAAACCTATTCAGACGTTGGGACACCGTCGTAAACAATGGAAAGGGGGGGGGTACATAGTTAATTTATTCCGTTTTCCCTTCTGATGTAATACATTCCTCTAGTGTGGTGAGAAAAACTGCACGAACTTATGAATGAACCCAATACGTACTGATCGTAATGAAAATAAAGAATTAAAGCGATACATTTTGACAGCCCTGGTAGATATTCAGAATAAGAGTCCTTGATCCCAAGCATACAGGACTGCAGCTGAGGTCATCGAACATAAAGTAGCGAGACACAACCTGGACATTCATTTTGTTGACAATATTCTTGTATTTACACATTCTCTATATTCCTGAACAGAATACTTAAAGCACAAAAAAATGGTGCAATTTTATTTGCACTTGCTTTAAAACTGTGAAAAATACTTCTTAGTAGATTGGGGTTTTGCCCCAACAAGCCGCTATTATATGTTTAGATAATTCAAGGTGAATTCTAAAACATTAATGTCGTCAGACTTTCTAAATATATATATATCATCATCATCATCATTGTCAACCATTATCAATCCACTGCTGGACGAAGGTCTCCCCAAGTTTCCTCCACAACGGTCTGTCTTGTGCCAGTCTCCTCCATGTCACTCCCGCATACTTTCGAATTTCATCCACCCAACTCCCATGTGGTCTTCTTCTGGGTCTTTTCCTGTCCCTTGGAATCCAATCTAAAATTTCGGCTGTCCATCGATGGTCTGTTCTTCTGGCAGTATGTCCAGCCCATTGCCATTTCAGGGATTTAACTCTGATCATGATGTCTTCCACTCTTGTCATTTTTCGGATCCACGTGTTCCTCTTCTTATCTCTCCTGGTTATACCAAGCATGCACCTCTCCATGCTACTTTGAGTTGTCTGCAGCCTCTGTATGTCTCTTTTAGCTAAGGTCCACGTCTCTGCACCATACGTAAGCACTGGAAGGATGCATTGATCAAACACTTTTCTTTTAAGACATAATGGCATATTGCTCTTGAAAATTATGCTGTTTCTTCCAAAAGCTCTCCAGGCAAGTTTTGTACGCCGATTAATTTCTTCACCAATATGACCCTCACTTGATATCTGCTGTCCAAGATAAACGTACGTGTCTGTTATCTCCAGCTTTTCTCCATCAATCGATAAATCTTCATTTCTTGTAAAAGCATTGTACATCACTTTTGTCTTCTGAAAGTTCATTTTTAATCCCACTTCTTTACTCTTGTCAGCAAGTTCCTGGATCATACTCTGTAGCTCTGATGGGGTAGTTGCAAAAATGACTATGTCATCAGCAAAACGAAGGTGGGTTAGATAATCTCCATTAATCTTTATCCCTTTGTTTCCCAGTTCAGGGATTGAAAGACATTTTCCAATGTGGCATTAAAGAGCTTTGGAGATATGGTGTCACCTTGTCTCACTCCTTTTCCAATTTTTATGTGTGTTGTATTTTCAAACAGCCGAATCTTTGCACTTGCATTTTCATAGATGTATATATATATATATATTGGAATTGAAATTATTGTACTTTATTCATTAATATTTTATTGAAATACAAGGGAAATAATTAAATATTTTTCCTTTCTTCTCAGTGTGTTGTTATGATGAAGCGCGATCATGTACAATTTTAAAGAAGAATACGTGAAGAAAATTTGCAGCATAATCTAAATGATAACTTTTGCTCTTAAATTCAATAAAAAAAAATTTGGATGGAAAGGCTCCAAGCGAAGTTGGCCTAGGACCCAAATATTTAAAATCCCCCACTAAAGACAAGACATCGCGATCAGAGTAAAGTCCCTGAAGTGGCAATGAGCTGGACATATTGCCGAAAGAACGGACAACCGAAATTTTGGACTGGATTCCAAGGGACAGGAAAATACCCAGAAGAAGACCACGTGGGAGATGGGTGGATGGAGGAGACTGGCCCCATGACAGTCCGTAGTGGAAGAAACGTGCTGAGACCTTTAACCAGTAGTGGATTGATAATGATTGGCAATGATGACGATGATATTGATGATATATCCAAATTTATAGTTCAAAGGAGATTTGTCCAGGTCATACCCGGATCAGGTCCAATTATGCGACGGCTGAACTCGTGTCGGATTCGCGTTAAAAAATTTTGACCCGTTTGTATCCTCTAATAACCGAACCTTTGCACTTGCATTTTCATAGATGTTATTAATAAGGCTAATGCATGCATCGTAGTTATTGATAGACTGTGAAATATATATCTAACGAAGTATTATTTCATTAATCAACGAGTTTAGATAAAAATACCAACTAGTTAAACTAATTAACTTAACTGATGGCGCAGTGGTCTAAGTGATGACTTTTGACCATTCGTCCGAAATGGGTCCGGATTCTAATCTCGGTGAGGCATGGATGTTGTGTTTATCTTACGGCACTGACTCTCTGCCTTCCCTAGAACTAGTGACCCTAATTTCTTTTTTTTTTTTGAGGTTTAACGACCACCGTGAGCAACTCAATGGGCTATAAGCAGTCGCCCGTCCCTAATTTAGGGTCACTGGTTCCAGGGAAGGGAGAGAGCCAGTGCCGTAAGACAAACACAACATCCATGCCTCACCGGGATTCGAACCCGGACCCCTTTGGGACGAATTAACAGAGGCCATCGCTTAGACCACTGCGCCACCGGGGTGGCAATGTTAAGTTAAGGACAGGCGACTGCTTATAGCCACTTGAGTTGCTAAAGGTTGTCGTTAAACCCCCAAACAAAAAAACAAAAGCAACGTTCAAATACTAAAACAATACAAGAAGTCCCTCAATTTCCGGCTGCTGACCACATACGGATCCGATCGGATGCAGGTCAACCCCTCCCACCGTTTGGCCATTGTAGCATGCTAAGTAATATTGCCAGCAACAAACTGAGTCATGAGGTTTGGTCGATGCATGTTTCTTGAGACATGTAAACATTGAATGCTTCTGAGACGGCTAAGTGGCGGTCTTGGAAAAAGAGGAGTGCTGTCAGTGAGAAGGGGTCAGTTATATCAAAGAAAGGGAAAGGGAACGGATATGACAACAAATGTTCGTGGGAGTACATAGATAACAGTTTGATGAGCAGAATGTCTTACCATTTCGAGTGGGTGTGGGCACCGGGAAAGCTTTGGACGGCAGCAGTTCTTCTAACATCTGCAAAGGTCGTCGTCAGAGGCAGAGAGGGTGCTCGCTTGATACCACGAACCCGGCGTATGAGATGAAGGTTCTGTGGCAGCTGGAAAATCGATATAGTTCCCCACACATACATCCTGAAAGAGCCCTCTCCGTTGAACCCGACTTCGCGCAGTGAGCGGAGCGAAGAACAATCGATGCTTCGGCCCGTCCGATGACGAAAGCTAATGGTTTCCAAAAGGAGACATCACGAATAAAAATTCGCAAAGTCCCCCCCCCAATGATACCCGGACGGAGTGCAGGCATTCGCGCGCCAGGAAAGAAAGAAAGAAAAAAGGCGCTTTCGTGCAAAGGTGTTTCTCATCAAGTGCTGACCTACTACTACGTGTACTATCCCACGAGATAGGAAAATTAAAACACTTCTACATGACCCCATATGAGGCCGCGAAAGTTAAATCTGGAAGCTAGAAATGCAGAAAATCTATCAGCTGTACTAGAAAAAAATCGCTTCGTACTTGTTTTTTGCACTTCCAGAACCAGGCGTTGATACAGGAGGCAACCCCGGGGGTCTCTATTATTTTATACACATTTTTATTTCGTGCCTCTAAGCAAAGAAAAAAATGTCACCTCGAAAATACAGACGCTGCTCACGCATTTTTAGAACAATTATCCAGTAATATAATTAATGTTTTAAATAAGATAATTTCTTTCTTAAATGTTTTGTCTTTCTCTGGACTATGAGCTACATCTAGATTTCCAAGATAACAGGGAATTTCTTAAAGTTGGTTGTGCTCGTTCCACCAGTCCGAAGGCACAATAGTCCATTGGTGACACATCAAGGGACTTTAAACGAATATCAGTAAAAGGTGCAGACGTCTTTTTTTTTCTTTTTTTTCAAGAAATTGGGTGATAGATTTGGATGTATGGCTGGTAGTCTTATTCTGATGGAGTTCTACTCTCTGAAGGCTCTGTGGATAAAGGAATGGTATTGCCTCTTTAAATATAGGAGTTAAAACATTATTTGGTAATATGTAGAATTGATTTTAACATTCAACTTTTATTAACTTTCATTTCTCATTGTTCGAGAAACCAACAATAATCATGAATCTTTTACTGAAACTTTCTTCGCATTTTCGGAACCAAGTTTTTAAGTCTTTTTCTGTTCTTTTGTGATAATAAACCGACACTTTTTTTTTCTTCTTTTTTCATTTTTTCAAGAAATTGGGTGATAGATTTGGATGTATGACTGCTAACCTTATCCTGATGTAGTTTTACCCTTTGAAGGCTCTGTGGATAAAGGAATGGTATTGCCTCTTTAAATATAGGAGTTAAAACATTATTTGGTGATATGTAGAATTGATTTTAGCATTCAACTTTTATTAACTTTCATTTCTCATTGTTCGAGAAACCAACAATAATCATGAAACTTTTACTGAAACTTGGGTTGGTTGGTTAATTGATTTTAATGGCGCAAGGGCCATGGTTGGCCAAAGAGCGCCAAACAAAAGACATCAAAACAAAACATAATTAATAAAAAACGTACACAAAGTTAAAAACAGGCTGATGTGGTAAAAACGAAAGATGAGAGTGAACAAGTTAAAATCTAGATGAGTTTAAAAAAGTCAATTTCTCTTAAGAACGAAAACACTGCTTTCATGTTGCAGGCTTCGCCAATAAGAATTTGCAGCGTAGCTGCTCTTTCGTCCAACAGATGAGAGTGAAAATGACGAAAACGATGATCACAAAACCGAACACAAGTACACAAAACATGAAGGACAGTGAGACGAGAGTTGCACGCCTCACACACCGAAACACTCTCGCCACACAGCAAAACGCGGTGAGTGAAACGACAATGCCCAATGCGGAGACGTGCAAGAACTACTTCCTCACGACGGTTCTTCCGCAAACTAGACTTCCAAAGTCCGACCTGTGGTTTGATAGAATGCAACTTATTGCTGCCCTGCTGAGACCACAGGGACTGCCACTCGTCCAGGAGAAATGTCCGGATCAAAGGTCTAAAATCGCGGAAAGACAGTGGCAGCCGAGCTGGCGACATGGAGGAAACAGACCTGGCAGAGAGATCTGCCAGCTCGTTACCCCGGATCCCAACATGGCAAGCAACCCAAAAGAATCGGACCAGGAAGTCATCACCCTCCAAAGTTCCAAGAAGACGACGGACATCACGGACGACAGGTGAGTCCGTGTCCTCTGGAGAAGATAAAACTTGGATGACGGACTGCGAATCAGTTACTGAAACTTTCTTTGCATTTTCGGAACCAAGTTTTTAAGTCTTTTTCTGTTCTTTTGTGATAGTAAACCGACACTTTTTTCCTTCTTTTTTTCATTTTTTCAAGAAATTGGGTGATAGATTTGGATGTATGACTGCTAGCCTTATCCTGATGTAGTTCTACTCTTTGAAGGCTCTGTGGATAAAGAAATATTCCCTCTTTAAATATAGGAGTTAAAACATTATTTGGTAATATGTAGAATTGATTTTAACATTCAACTTTTATTAACTTTCATTTCTCATTGTTCGAGAAACCAACAATAATCATGAATCCTTTACTACTGAAACTTTCTTTGGATTCTTGGAACCAAACTTGTTAAGTATTTTTCTGCCCTTTTGCGATAAATAAATCGACCTCTTTTGTTGCAGTCGTTTAGGTACATAAGATAGTACAACTATACTAGTTATCCGAATTTATTGGCGTAGATAAAATCAAGGTTTCCAAGCTTTCGCACGTCAACCAGATGGCTTTTTCTAAATAAACGTTTTCTTACGCACATCAACCAGATGACTAAATGAGCGTTTGGTCATCCCAATGTACTATTCCGATTTTTGGGATGACCAAACGTTCATTTATAATTAGAGTCAACTAGCATAAGAGGGACATAAAGAACGGCAAATTAACCACGGCCCTATCCAGAGAGGTCCAGTTCAAGTCCGCCGATCTTATGTGGGATGACATAAAGAAATTAGCTGCCTACTCTACTCCTAAATCCACTGCCATTCGGGAAACATTGGAGATCATTACCAACGATGAGGCCTGCAATGATAGCGTCTCGCTAGATTTACCACGAATTCAGAACCAATTCTTCAAATAATGAATGTCTTTTGTTTTCTTCCAAGGATTCCGCGTGCAAAACGAACATGTTGCCTCGTGTTTTTATTGAATAATTACGTTCGCATCTCTTCGTTTATTGTCAAGTCAAGTCACCGCGTTCAAATTGTTGAAACGTTCTATTATCCAGTTTGCAATTTGCTGTCTACTTTCCTTGAAAAAGCCATCTGGTTGATGTGCGAAAGCTTGGAAACCTTGATTTTATCTACGCCAATAAATTTGGATAACTAGTACAGTAGGTGTACAGTTCCTTGCGTTATTATTGTCGTTTAGGTAGATCTATGCTTCATTGTCACACGTATATCCTGCGGAATAACGACTAACATTGGGAATTACGACTCTAGTTAGCATAGGCAGTCGCGGGTCGCCGTAAATGGAATAAGAAAAAGCTAGTTAACTTAGTTTCCCCGACTGCGTCGAATGGCAAGAATTTATTATGGAATGACCGCTAAATTAATGGAAGGGGTTAACCGTAGTAATTACTGGGCATTTTGCTACAGACAAAAATATCTCTAGATCAGAAATCTATATATTAATTCTATAAGGTTTTTTACTGTGAGTCTTATTCTGAGAGAACGGCTGAACACAAAGATATGGTTGAGGTATCAAAATAAAGGTCTTGCCATGTAGATGTGCCAGTCGAAGAGAAAAATGAGATTGAGACAACCGTTCGGGCGTTCTGTGGAGGCAAAGTTCCCATGTAAAGTCTATGGGAGAAGCGTGCATTTGACATTCGATCGCCTGCTGTTGACTCACGCGCTGTTGAAGGCGGAAGCGTGGAGGAACTGAGATAGTTCAAAGTCCGAAGTCTTTTCTGAGCAAACCGTTGCGCAAAACAACGCTAGCAGGCATTGGTATCAAAATTCTCATCGGAACAGTGAACACTCTCGAAGACCTGATTGTGTTATGCCGTTGGACTGCTGTGATGTATGTATACAATTTAATATGCATTCAATCCAGTTTATTCACGTAGGTAAGACATTTCCCATTATGTAAAGATGTAAATAAAGATTCCGTTTACCATTGTTAGTGAAAATATTACGGGTAACTGCTTATAGCCCATTGAGTTGCTCACGGTGATCGTTAAATCTTCACTCAAAAAAAAAAAAAAAAAATCACGAACCTGGACTGTTGTCTTTACTGAAGTGGTTGAATGGATTTGTCAATCAAATAAAGTTTACATTTGTTGTTTCATACGAGTTTATTCTTTTCAAAAAAGAAAAAAAAACGTCGATTCCTACGGGTTTCATCTAGTTAGTCTTATTCCCGCAGCTAGTAGCCTGGTCCCGGTATCCGTTTATCCCAGGAAAATTTATTACTTATTCGGTTTCAACACGACTTTCGCTAAGCCCCTAGATTTAAGTAGGCCTTTTCCTTTAGAGATTTTTTTTCTCTTTAGCCATTCGCAGAACCTTAAGAAAGCAAGTAGGAATTGCCGGATGAAAGGATCCTCACTTCAAAACACGGCTGAAAGAATCCTCACTTCGCTATGTGGGCTCAATTCTTTACATACCATATGTGTCTTACAAACTCAAGAATGCCCTCAAAAAGCTGAACTACGATGTTAGCATAAGGTCCCCTTCATCTTTATATACTATACAAAAGAGAAAATTCTGACAAACCCCTTCTTTCCAGAGAGGCAGGTGTTTATGCGATACCTGTACAATATCCGGACGGCTCCAGACTATATTGGAATGAGCAAGCGTTCGTTTAGAATCAGAGTCAACGAGCATAAAAAAGACACAAAATACGGTAAAGTAACCACAGCCCTATCCAGAGAAGTCAAATCCAAGTCCACTACTCCTACGTGGAATATCATAAAGAAAGTAGCTACGTACTCTATCCCTAAATGTACAGCCATTCGAGAAACCTTGGAGATCATTACCAACAGTGATACTTCCAAAGATAGGGTTTGTCTGGAGTTGCACGAATTTGGAGCCAGTTCGAGTAAAGCCTTCTTCCCTACCAGGATACCTCGAGCACAACCAACATGATACCTCGTGTGTTTAAAGGACGTGACTTGACTTGACGTCGTATTTATTGTGAAGTCAAGTCACCGCGTTCAAATTGTTAAAGCGTTCTATTATTCAGGTTGGAGTTTCTGTCTAACTGCTTTGAAAAATCCATCTGGCAGATGCGAGAAAGCTTGGAAAACTGATTTTTATACTACGCCAATGAATGCGGATTACTAGTATGCACAGTGCGTCAAAGAATTTTTAATACTGGCGCTAGATTTCAGCCTACGGTGGCGCCACCAGTGTAATCGCGAATGCGTTATAAACCGTGACCATCTGCTTGCTTTCTGCCAAAAGTTCTGCGCAGTTGTTAAAGTAACTCAAACGAAACGGCCGTTCATTAGAGAAGTAAAATTTTGTTCATGTTGAATTATTAAGATGGAACAAAGGGCTATTATTAAATTTAACGCAAAACTTCGTAAAAGTGCCTCGGAAACGTACCAAATGATGAAACAAGTTTACGGTGAGTTTTGTTTAAGTAGATCAAATGTTTTCCTGTGGCACAAACTTTTTTTGGACGGAAGAGAGACGCTAGAAGATGATAAGCATACCGGAAGACCAAGTTCATCTAGGACACCTGAGATTATTGAAAAAGTGCGTAATTTCGTGGCAAACAATCGATGTGCGTCACTAAGAATGATGGAAGAGTCTTTAAACATCAACAAAGAAACGATTCGAACCATCCTGCATGAAGATTTGGGCAAAACAAAAGTATGTGCTAAATTTGTTCCACACACGTTAACCAATGAACAAAAATCAAGAAGTGCACATTGCAGAGACATCAATCATTTCAGCCGCTGAAAATGATCCAAACTTCTTAAAATCGATTGTTACAGGTGATTAAACATGGTGTTTTCAATATGATCCTAAAACAAAGCGACAAAGTGCGGAATGGAAGTAAAAAACTCACCACAAGCCAAAAAAACAAGAAAAGTTCCATCGAAAATCAAAACAATGCTCATTACATTCTTCGATAGTAAGGGTATTATCAACAAAGAATTTGTTCCAAGTAGACAAGCAATTACTGGTGAGTTTTATTTAAATGTTCTGAGGCGTTTGATGGGCAGAATTTGTCGCATTCGTCCAGAATATCGGGATGAAAACAGTTGGTGTTTGTTGCACGATAATACACCCAGTCACACCTCACTTCTTGTTCGTAGATTTTTGGCGAAAAATAACGTCTCTGTGTTGAATCATCCACCGTATTCGCCTGATTTAGCACCCTGCGACTTTGCTTTATTCCCAAAACTTAAAATGACGTTAAAAGTGTGTTATTTTGATGATATTTCGACCATACAAACAGCTTCGACGCGTGCTTTGGAGGCAATTCCGCAAAGTGAACTGGAACAGGCATTCGAATCATTATTAAATCGCTGTGACAAGTGTATTGAAGCCGGAGGGACTTATTTTGAATAACAAACCAAAAGAAATTACAATTTCTTGCTTCTATTTCATTTTACAGACCCAGTCTTAAAAATTCTTTGACGCACCGTGTAGGTATACTATTTTTTGCCAAGAATACTTAAAAGATATGAGATACATTCTGCCTCACCTTTAAACACACAAGCAGTGATAACTCATCGAGAAACCACGGTAGACATTTAAAAATGTGGAAGTTGTTTCTCATTGTTATCTAAATAGTTATGACCGGTTGCAAGAATAAATTCTGAAAGTGGGGACTGCCAGGAGCGAAAATATGGAGCTGCTTGCGAATTTAACATCTGCTATCGGGGAAGTTGCTGGACCAGACTTATCGACGAACTCGAATCCAAACTGTATACTCTGCAGTCGTCAGTGGGGGCCCTTGAGGATTTGCTCGACGACCTCGAACGGTATGGAAGGCATCCTGGCCTCATGATTTACAATGTGCCAGAGTCTTCGGGCAACTCAACTAATGAGGCTGTTGATTTCCTCAATGAAAAAATGAAATGCAATCAATTTGCTACAGATATAATCATAGCCCACCGACTGGGAAGGGAGTCGCCTATCGGTTCGAGACAGTTTGTGGTGAAATTCTTGCGCGTGTCATAGCGTGACTTCATTAACAGGAACAAGAGCTTGCTTAAGGGATCGGGTGTTGTGATTACTGAGAGTCTCACGGCTGCCAGGAAGACTTTCTGCGGCAAACTCAGGGCGAGTGGATATCGCTACTGGACCCAATACGGTAAGATCTTCCTCGACGCGGCTGGCTGGACCAGGATTGTTAGAACTCGGGGCGAGTGGATATCTCGACGCGGCTGGCTGGACCAGGATTCTTAGAACTCGGGGTGAGTGGATATCTCGACGCCGCTGGCCGTACCAGTGGCAAACTCAGGGCGAGTGGATATCGCTACTGGACCCAATACGCTAAGATCTTCTTCCTCGACGCGACTGGCCGGACCAGGATTGTTAGAACTCGGGGTGAGTGGATATCTCGAAGCGGCTGGCTGGACCAGGATTGTTAGAACTCGGGGTGAGTGGATATCTCGACGCGGCTGGCTGGACCAGAATTGTTAGAACTCGGGGCGAGTGGATATCGCTACTGGACCTGATACGGTAAGATCTTCTTCCTCGACGCGGCTGGCCGGACCAGGATTGTTAGAACTCGGGGTGAGTGGATATCTCGACGCGGCTGGCTGGACCAGGATTGTTAGAACTCGGGGTGAGTGGATATCTCGACGCGGCTGGCTGGACCAGGATTGTTAGAACTCGGGGTGAGTGGATATCTCGACGCGGCTGGCTGGACCAGAATTGTTAGAACTCGGGGCGAGTGGATATCGCTACTGGACCCAATACGCTAAGATCTTCTTCCTCGACGCGGCTGGCCGGACCAGGATTGTTAGAACTCGGGGTGAGTGGATATCTCGAAGCGGCTGGCTGGACCAGGATTGTTAGAACTCGGGGTGAGTGGATATCTCGACGCGGCTGGCTGGACCAGGATTTTTAGAACTCGGGGTGAGTGGATATCTCGACGCGGCTGGCTGGACCAGGATTGTTAGAACTCGGGGTGAGTGGATATCTCGACGCGGCTGGCTGGACCAGGATTGTTAGAACTCGGGGCGAGTGGATATCTCGACGCCGCTGGCCGTACCAGTGGCAAACTCAGGGCGAGTGGATATCGCTACTGGACCCAATACGGTAAGATCTTCCTCAACGCGGCTAGCTGAACCAGGATTGTTAGAACTCGGGGTGAGTGGATATCTCAACGCGGCTGGCTGGACCAGGATTTTTAGAACTCGGGGCGAGTGGATATCTCGACACCGCTGGCCGGACCAGCGGCAAACTTAGGGCGAGTGCATATCGCTATTGGACCCAATACGCTAAGATCTTCTTCCTCGACGCGGCTGGCCGGATCAGGATTGTTAGAACTCGGGGTGAGTGGATATCTCGACGCGGCTGGCTGGACCAGGATTGTTAGAACTCGGGGTGAGTGGATATCTCGACGCCGCTGGCCGGACCAGCGGCAAACTCAAGGCGAGTGGATATCGCTACTGGACCCAATACGCTAAGATCTTCTTCCTCGACGTGGCTGGCCGGACCAGGATTGTTAGAACTCGGGGTGAGTGGATATTTCGACGCGGCTGGATGGACCAGGATTGTTAGAACTCGGGGTGAGTGGATATCTCGACGCGGTTGGATGGACCAGGATTGTTAGAACTTGGGGCGAGTGGATATCTCGACGCGGGTGGCCGGATCAGCGGTAAACTCAGGGCGAGTGGATATCGCTACTGGACCCAATACGGTAAGATCTTCCTCGACGCGGCTTGCTGGACCAGGATTGTTAGAACTCGGGGCGAGTGTATATCTCGACGCCGCTGGCCGAACCAGCGGCAAACTCAGGGCGAGTGGATATCGCTACTGGACCCAATAAGCTAGGATCTTCTTCCTCCACGCGGCTGGCCGGACCAGGATTGTTAGAACTCGGGGCGAGTGGATATCTCGACGTGACTGCCGGGACCAGCGGCAAACTCAGGGCGAGTGGATATCGCTACTGGTTGGTTGGTTGATTGATTTTCATGGCGCAAGGGCCATGTTTGGCCAAAGAGCGCCAGACACAAGACAAACAGACAGTATGAAAAGCGTGGTATAAAATTTAAAATCTGGCTAATCAAGTAAAACTGCAAAATGAGAACGATGGAAGGGCTAAAAAAGATAATGAAACAAACAGTATTAAAAACATGGAACAATGGTTAAAAACCAGCTGATTAAGTAAAACTGTGGAATGAGAATGATGATAGGGGTAAAATCTAGATACGTTTAAAAAAGTCAATTTGTTCCAAAAATGAAAACACGGAAACAGTATCGCAGTGGTCATTTAGGAGCCGCTGCAATGTAGCGGCGTCCTCGGTCAACAAATGAGAATGAAAGAAATGAAAACGCACATCACGAAAACAACTAAACAAAAGATGAGTGACAGTGAGTCGGCAATTGCACGTCTCACACATCGACGCAGTGTCGCCACACAGCAAAAAGCGATGAGTGAAATGACAATGCCCAATGCGGATCGCGCAAGCACCATTTCCTCCCTACGGTTCCGACGACATGAGGATTTCCAAATTAGGTTTAATACGATGCAGTTTATTTTCCACCTTTTGGTCCCACAGACCCTGCCACGTTCGCTTGATATTGTCGTGAACGATAAAGCGGAAATCTCGGTGAAACAGTGGCAAGGGTGTAACGACCAAAGAGGAGGCAGATCTAGCAGCCGCGTCAGCACACTCGTTACCCGAGATTCCAACATGCCCAGGAATCCAGCAAAACTGAACATGAAGACCGGTCCAGAGCAAACGACGCAGTAACTGTCTCACATTCAAGAGAAAGGATGGTCACGGCAATCTGCAGATGACAAGGACTGCAAGACACTTAAGGAATCCGCATAGACCATAGCACGATGATGAGAACTCGACTGAACATGGAGAATGGCGAGATACAAAGCATGCACCTCCGCCGACAACACCGTGGCCTCAGCTGGGATCCGCGCTACTGAAACGTCATCTACAAAGACAGCCGCGGATCCAACGACTCCATGCACCTTGGAGCCATCAGTTAAAATAGGAGTGTAGTCAGAATTAAGGGCACGGTGCTTCTGCTGGTACACAGAAGCAGGGGTTGAGGACTTATCGAAAGAGGTAAAGTTTAGATCAGGGACAACCTCAAAAGGCTGCCACGGCGGGTCCCCAACAACCCTGGTCGCTCCAACAAGAGACAAGTCGAGCCCTACATCACGAGCTACGGTTGTTTGGTTGGTTGGTTGGTTGGTGTATTTCAATAGCGCAAGGGCCAGGTCTGGCCAAAGAGCTCCAATCACGAAGCAATTAAAGAAAACAAGTTAATAGCTAGGTAGAGTAATAAGAAGCACGGTGGAGTAGGACAACTGAAAAACAAGAACGATAAAAGCTTGGTAATTTAGATTAGTTTAAGAAAGTCAATTTGCTTGAAAAATGAAAAGACTGCGAACGTATCACAACAGTCACCTAAGATTCTTTGAAAGGAAGCTGAGTTGTCTTCCAATGAATAAGCTCGGAAATATTGAAAACGGTTATCACGGAAGCGAACACAAGTACACAAGACATGAAGGACACTGAGACGACTGTTACACGTCTCGCACATTGGAGCAGTGTTGCCACACAGCAAGAAGCGGTGGGTGAAACGACAATGCCCAATGCGCAGACGCGCAAGAACTACTTCCTCGCGAAGATTCTTCCGCAATCCAGATTGCCATAGTCCGATCTGTGGTTTGATGGAAAGAAGTTTGTTGCTGCCTTTTTGAGATCACAGGGACTGCCACTCGTCCATGATAAATTTGCGGATGCACGGGTGAAAGTCTCGAAAAAACAGTGGCAGTCGGGTGATTGCCAAGGATGAAACAGATCTGGCTGAGGTGTCGACCAGCTCGTTACCGCGAATCCCAACATGGCCGGGAATCCAGCAGAATCGGACCAGGAATCCAGCACCCGCCAACGTTCCCAGGAGACGACGGACATCTCTGGTGAGTCACTATTCTCCGGGGAGGATAAGGCTTTAATAACTGATTGAGAATCAATACAAATCATAGTGCGACGATGGTGTTTGGAATGAATGTGGCGCAAAGCGAGGTGCACCGCATGCATCTCTGCCGTAAAGACTGTCGCAACCGGCGGAATCCTCTCAGCACAAGTCTCATCCGCACAAACAAAGGCAGATCCCACAAAATCACCGGATTTCGAGCCATCGGTGAAGACAGGCACGAGATCGGGATACAGGGAAAGGTGTTCTGCAAAAAGTTTCTCCATCCTGAAAGAGAGAGGTCAGTCACTGCCTGAACTGGCTGCCAAGGTGGATCGTTAAAGGCACGGGTCACACCGATTAACGACAAGTCTATGCCGGCATCTCGCACTATGTCTGACGTCCGAATCCCGAAGGTGGGAACACAAGAAGGGCGGTTGGAAAAAGGCGGGCACATTGTGGTGTGAAGATGGAATCATGCAGTGGGTGATCAGGGAGAGATTTCAGCTTGATGTAGAACTGGAGAGATAGTTTTTTCCGGCGGAGGCATAACGGCGGTTCATGAGATTCGGCATACAGGCTGTGGACAGGAGACGTACGGAAAGTACCGATGCACAGGCGTAAAGCTTGGTGGTGTACTGGATCTAGGAGCTTTAATACCGAAGGCCGTGCAGATCCGTAGGTTATACAGCCATAATCCAACTTTGACCGGACAATGGAGTGATTAATGCGAAGCATTGAGCACATGTCGGCCCCCCAAGATGTTCCGGAGAGGACTTTCAGGATACTCAATGACTTTGTGCACTTCACCTTTAAGGAATGAATATGAGGCCGGAAGGTGAGTGCGCGGTCAAAAGTCAATCCCAAGAATTTGACCTCCGTCACAACTGGAATGGTGGTGCTCCCCAGACGGAGGTGGGGGTCTGGATGAAGACCGCGTTTACGGCAGAAATGCACGCAAACAGTCTTCTGTGACGAGAAGCCAAAGCCGTTGCGTGAGACCCAGAAAGAGATCTTGGTAATAGACGATTGCAACTGTCTCTCAATGGTGCGCATGTTGACGGAAGCACACGAAATCTGAAGATCGTCCACATACATAGTGCCGCGAACCATCGGAGGAAGTAAATTGAAGATATGATTCACCCGAAGGATGAAGAGAGTGACCGATAAGATCGAGCACTTGAGGGACACCCTGCTCCTGCGGGTACATCGCGGAAACTGTCGACCCAACGCGCACATGAAACCTCCGGTTCTGGAGAAAACCGGCAATGAAAGTTGGTGAATTTCCCCGTAATCCACAATCGTGCAGATCACGGAGAATGCCATATCTCCAAGTCCGATCATACGCTTTTTCCATATCAAAGAACACGGAGACCATGTGCTGTCGTCGAACAAACGCCTCTCTGATCGATGTCTCAAGGCAAAGGTGGTGGTCAGTTGTGTAGCGAAAACGACGGTGTCCACTTTGATGGAGTGACAAAAAGTGATGGGTTTCCAAGTGGAAGATCAAGCGGAAATTGTTGATGCGTTCAAGCACCTTGCAGAGGCAGCTTGTCATTTTAATTGGTCGGTAGTTGAACGGGTTTTTCGGATCTTTACCAGGTTTGAGAACAGGTATCACAATAGCTGTGCGCCAAGAATCGGGGAAAACGTGCTCTTGCCAAATCCTGTTAAACATTATTAGCAGACAGTCGAGAGATGATGGAGAAAGATGCTTCAGCATTTCGTAATGGATGTTATCAGGTCCTGACAGAGCGATTTAGGGCAATCCTCAGTTCCACCGCTGTCAACGGACTGTTATAGTCCTCCGAGGAAAACGGTCGAAAGGAAATTCGCTTTCTCTCCAGCCGTGACTGAAGCTCTTGGAAAGAAGGAGGATAATTGCAGTTGCTGGAAACTGAAGCAAACGCTGCGCCAAGACAGTCAGCGATACCCCGAGCGTCGGCAACCATTCCTCTGCTACTCTCGAGGATGGAGATCTCGCCAGATGGGTACTTTCCCCGAATCTTGCGAATCCTGTCCCAAACCATTTTGGAGTTGGTAGATGTGTTGATGTCGGATACATATTGGATCCAGGACTCCCGTTTATGGCGACGACGAACCAGTCTTGCATAAGCCTTGGCCTTCTTGAAAGCAAGGTTAGCGTCGGTGGGATAGCGACGAAATTTGTCCTAAGCCCTATGATGGGCCTGACGTGCTGTCTTGCATTCCAAATTCCACCATGGTTTTGGGCAACTTGGAAGTTTAGTTGACGTTTTAGGAATGGTGAGTTCTGCCGCTTGCACAATACAATCCGTGACCGCTGCAACCGCGTCGTTGATCGTACCTGTTGCCACCATAGTAGAAGTAATAATCGCTGTAGCACTGAATGCGTCCCACTTGGCTCGATCAATATCCCATATAGGGGGACGGGTTGGATGGCGGTAGCCGTCACCAGCGAGTCGAAGAAAAATTAGAAAGTGATCGCTGCCAAGGGGATCACCAATCACGCTCCAAGCCAGTCAGGAAATATGGATGCTGAACACAGCAACAGATCAATGGCTGAGTACGAGTGGCTGGGTTCGTGGAAGTAGGTATTTGCTCCCGTGTTATGGAGGCAGAGTGATGTGTTGGACAACAGGGACTCGATAACGCGGCCCCTGGGATCACGACTGCGGTCTCCCCACAACGGATTGTGTGCATTGAAATCTCCGAGAAGGAAAAACGGAGGCGGTAGCTGGTCAACCAAATCTTCCAAGTCTGAAGGGCTAACAACTTCATTTGGTGGTAAGTAAATGGAACATACTGTGATCAGAGTATTAGCAGATAGTCTTGCTTCAACTGCTTCCAGATTCGTGCGCAGAGCAATCGCCGTTACTGGGACACCATGAGGAACGAGAATGGCCACTCCTCCACATGCGATAGCTCCGCGCTTATGGTCTTTGCGAAATGTACTGTATCTTCGCACCGAAAAAGTATCGGTAAAGCGGAGCTTTGTCTCTTGGAGGCACACGCAAAGTGGGGTGTGTGAAGAAAGCAAGCCCTTCAAATCATCAAATCGTGAACGGAGGCCACGGAAATTCCACTGTATGATGAGATTCATGATGGGAGAATGTGAAGTTTGGAGAAGGAAATGGGACACCCAAAAGGTGTCGGAGTCCATCATTTCCTCAGGTGGTTCTGCAGCACTTTCAGCCGGCGGGTTATCTGGGGGAGTACTGGTGTACGTTTCCGAGAGGGGGCTGGGATGGTTTTGTCCCGGTTTGAGTCTGAGTGGCTGCTTGAGTCTGGTTCCTTTCTTTGTTCTTACTTGTCAAAGAATCAGGCTGTGCAGCACGATTCGCCTGTGCAGGAGCCACCCGCCTAAGCGAGGCTGCAGAAGGTTTTCCAGCTGTTAGCTGCTGTTGGGAAGGCAAAGGTTTGGTGGTGGAAGCATTAAGGGCTTTCAGACCAGCAGCATATATTTCTTGCAGTGAAAAGGGACAGTTCTTTGGAATGCTTATATCCGTCTGGGTGGAAACAGATGTTTTGGAAGACAAGACTGAAGAGTAGGTGCGTCCTCCCGGAGTAGCAGGAGCAACCTTCCTCCTTGCTTCCGGGTAGGAGAGGTATTCAAGGGTCTTCACTTCCTGGATTTTTCTTTCCTCAACCCACTTCGGGCAGTCTTTTGCATTGGCAGCGTGGTCTCCGTTGCAGTTAATACAGTGGGGGGCTGCAGCAGAGCAATCGTTCTGAAGATGGTCGTGAGAGCCACAGCGGCTGCAAGTTGCAGCTCCACGCATGACTGCTGAGAGTGACCATACCTTTGGCATCTAAAGCAACAAAGTGGGTTGGGAATGTAGGGACGCACGTCACATCTTAAATACCCTGCATAGATGGAGGATGGAATAGCCGGGCGATTAAATGTAAGAATAATAGTGCTGGAATTTACCAGATCCCCATTCCTGCGAAATTTGATTCGTCGGACTGCTGTGACACCTTGATCGGCAAGCTCCTTAAGAAGTTCATCCTCTGAGACATCCACGAGTTCTCGATCAGATATGACACCTCGGGATGAATTCAGAGAATGGTGAGGTTTTATGTCCACCTGCACATCACCTAAGTTGGAAATATTCAAAAGCAGTGCACCGTGGCGGGGAGTTGATATCTCCACCAACAGATCACCAGATGGCAATTTCTTAACATTCTTTGGCGACTCAACAGCATCCTGGATGGCTTTTTGAATACAGAAAGGGGACTTCAAACTGAGTTTGTGAGTATCCTCTCTGGCGTGAATGACAAAAAATCGTGCATTGTGTCCCGATAACGTTCTCATTCTTTTATTTGTGGAGTTAGGCTCCAAGTCCAAAGCATTTTTATTTTTCAAAGGGGAAGAGTTTAATGAATCCATGAAGAGCAAAAGAAAATTCATCCCCTGAATTCCCCGCCCACAACCGAGCTCAACAGGGGAGAGCCGGAGGTCCGCAAGCCCATTTGGACGCAGGACACGGTTCTGGGAGCTAAGCAGCGGATATAGCAGGTTGAAAGTGCAAGCAGGCGCTCAGCGAGTACCGCGATCTTCCCAGGTCTTGGTAACACCCTTTTGGCATACCTACACTATCCCCAAACTCACCCCGCCGTACGTAGCGACAAGCCGATTGACTAGGAGTGGGTTAGTTCCTAGCCGCCCGTTTAGGGTGAAGCAGGAGGCAAAGAGGAGTGTTGGCGACTGGTGACAACTACAACCTGGTCCCCAGTTACCTCAGCCTCCAGCATCCCCTTTTCCACTTTACGGGTTACCGCACAAGGCAAACGTGCTGGCAGGTTTAGCTAACCAACCCGGAGAAACAAAGGAGGGACAGAAAGTGGAGAAGAATGGAAAGAAAGAGTAGAAAATGGAGAAAAAAGGAAGTGGAGAAGAATGGAAAAACAGAAAAGAGAAAAGAAAGCAAAGAAAAGGGCTGGCGCATAATCACAACCTCTGCAACCCACAGGACTGAGGCGGGTGCGTGGCGAGCTAACAACAACTAACACAAATGGAAAAAGATTTTAAATACAACTGTCGGCTCGGGCCGTGGGGTCGCCACTCCCTATCAGCTAGATGAACAGCTGTCCCTTCGGTGGTATCATCGTATCAAGACGAAATCAAAACAGAATCAGTCACAAGGTCAGATCGGGACGTGGGGGCGCCGCTCCCCAAATAACTGGAAAACCAATTATCCCCGTGCGGGGCTGCCGGGAAACTAGCGGACCACATTAGGCTAGCCATCATTTATGGCACGTGCTTGCAGGGCTGCTGAAGGGCTACTTGTGGCAATTACTACCTGTAATGATAACTGATGGCCCTGTAGTGTCATATGACAACTGATGAGGATGGCAAATGTTGGCCAGCTGCTGGCCCTTCTATTGGCCGCCAGGACATTTTATTGACGGTTCGGTAGCGGTAACATAGTGCTGGGCCATTGCTGGCTGTGCTGGCTGCCAGCAATGACCCAGTTCTGCCCCAGCAAGAATGTTTTTCCTGGGGTACGAACCGGGGGACCATCATATGC
Organism: Macrothele yani; assembly: GCA_039090855.1. Classification (NCBI taxonomy): domain Eukaryota; kingdom Metazoa; phylum Arthropoda; class Arachnida; order Araneae; family Macrothelidae; genus Macrothele; species Macrothele yani. The sequence continues at coordinate 165,131 of CM076998.1, read as the reverse complement.
ATCGTGGGCTTTCGACGGTTCTTTATTCAATAAAGCAGAGGTGCCTTTCAGTTATCACCATACGATGACTCATCGTTCAGGTGCGGAAAGGGTATTTCATGAGAAATAAATGCCTGAAATGTGTAATAACCTTATACATTTACACTATCCTAACCAAAAATCAAGAAATTATTTTTGGTTAGGATAGTGTAAACATTTGCACTTATTATATATTGCACTTACCTCATGTCATTTACATAATCTTTTTTTTTTTTTTTTGTTGCTGTTTTTCTTTTGTTTTTGCTTTTTTGACTGGATATGCCTTCGGCAATCATCTCGTCCTGCATGGGCTACTGAAAAATCACAGCCACACGTGGTACAAATCACATGGTTTTCAGAAACATTTGATTTCGTTACGCGCGGTCATGTTTTAAAGTCATCCGGGTAACGTTCCTGGACTTCGACTCTCTTACTCCCTTTCGTATTTCCACTCAGCGTCAAAAACAGGCAATTAAGGAAAAACAATAAACCTTACCGGCATTTGAAGTGACGATTTGTTGTCAGAAGAAGTAAAAAACAAACAGACGATGTTTACTTGTTTTTTTTTTTTTTTTGAAAATTTTGAAATTATATGAAAAACAATTTCGCACCGGAAACGCTGCCCAACAAAGAAGGAATGTTTCAAATTGGACTCTTAGGATCAGAGATATTGACAAACGTAAGATATGCATCTGCGTCCCCTGGCGGAGAAACCATGCATTATTTTAAGAAAATATTCGGAAAGGTTTTTTGACGAAAGTGGTATCGGTACACGAAATAATTTTTTCAATCGAAATTTTAGAATCTCAGATTTTGCTGCAAATGCGTCAGAAGCAGAAATTAACACGTACGCCCCCTGGTGCCTAAACCACTTTTACCAAAAAATTAGAAACGATGTGCAAACGATTTCTCTCAGGAGCGGTATCCTTTGCAGAGATAATTTTTCAAATCCGAGTTTTAGAAGCAGAGATATTGGGGAAAACGCAATTTACTTTTACTTCCTTAACGGGAAAGCTGTGCATAACTTGGAAAAGTGACTATACCTAAAATAGCCTTCGACCTCAATGGAATCGAAAGGTAAAAGAATTTTTTCAATCGGTTGTTTAAAAGCAAATATATGGAATACAATGTATTTCGATTTCGACATCTGCATTTGCGCCCTCTAGCGGTGAAATTGTGCGTCGTATATAAACAAGTTAGTAAAATCATGCAGTGCATTGATTATGATACGCTTTCCAACATACCAGAAATTATTACTCAAGTTATGTGGATAATGGCTGTGGAATAAATCTCGCTCCTGTGTCCTGACCTTTGACCCCATTTCGATGATATTCAACAGAACCGGTTCACTATACCTCCGGAACAACATGATACGGTTTTGTTGCCATAGAAGCAGTTTTACGCAAGTTAAGAGAATAATGGCTGTGGAATAAATCTTGCTTTTGTGCAATGACCTTTGACCCCATTTCGTTGATATTCAACAGAACCGGTTCAGTACACCTCAAGAATAACATACTAAAGTTTTGTCGCAATAGAAGCAGTTTTACGCAAGTTATGAGAATAATGGCTGTGGAATAAATCTTGCTTTTGTGCAATGACCTTTGACCCCATTTCGTTGATATTCAACAGAACCGGTTCACTATACCTCCGGAACAACATGATAACGTTTTGTCGCAATCGAAGCATTTTTAGGTAAGTTATGATGCACAAGGGCAATGGAATGGATCCCACTCCAGTGTTTTAACCTTTGACCCCATTTCGCTCATTTTCAATAAGGTTCGTCCCCAGGTGGTCCCCTACCACATACTAAAATTTCTCCGAAATCGAACCATTTTCACGTGAGTTATCGTGCGGACAGACGGACGAACGGACGGACGGACAAAGCTGGAGCATATACGCTTCTTGAACCTACGGTTGGAAAGCGTAAAAAAACGACATGAAGGATCATCATTCGCACATTTCAAGCTTTCCAATGCAAAAAGAACTTTTGAAATCGGACTAATTGTTTGTTTCAGAGATATGGTGTCCACAGACAGACGGACGGAGGGACGGACTGACTGCCGATAACATAAGCACGATCTTTTTTACAAAAGACATGCTAAAAAAGTTGGTTTTTGAGATTTTTTAGGAAACTTAAGTGCTCTTTCTTATTTTTCTTGAAAAAGCAAAAGAACTTACAAATATTCAAAAGAACGGCCTAAGAAATCTGCCCATAGAAGACAAGCAAGGAAAATTAATTTATGATATTGAAATGCACGGTGAAAGATGGAAGGAATACCTTGAAGATCTCTATGCAAAAAATTTAAGGTCAGAAAATTGAATTAGAAGAGCAAAGCGAAATAGACGATGGAGGTACTGAAATATTAAGGAGTGAAGTTGAAACAGCAATTAAGGAATTAAAAAGTGGAAAAATGGAAGAAGTGGATGGAATACCTTGTGAAATACTAAAACAACTAAATGACAAAGGTATAAAATAAATATGGAAATTATGCAACCTTATTTATAAAACACGAGAATAGCCTAAACATTTCACAAATTGAAAAGAAAACTAATCCTACCAATTGAAAAGAAAAGTAATCCTACTAGGTGCAGTGACGATAGTACTATAAACATACTCTCGCATGCTTCTGAAATACTGCTTAAAATATTCAATCGACGACTGTAAAACAGAGCGGAGAATTTTTTGGAGGATGATCAGTATGGTTTCAGGAAAGATAGAGGAACTAGGGACGCAATCGGAGTCCTGAGGTCTATATGCGAAGGGAATATAGAAGTAAACAAAGAAGTTTATGTATGTTTCATCGACCTAGAAAAAGCATTTGACATGGTGAATTGGGAAAAGCTGATAGAAGTGCTAAATAAAATAGGGTGTGACTGGAAAGACCGGAGGTTAATAGCTGAATTATACACTGCTGGCCACCTAAAATGAACACCAAGAAGGACACGAGATAGCAAAGCCAGATTTACTGGACACATAACAACAGATACGAAGATGAAACGATTGAGCTTACAGGCCCGTGCGACTTGTGGAACACGCAGACATCAATAGTTCGTGTGGCCACCATGGCTGGCAATAACGGCCGCTACACGCCGCGGCATCGAACGAAAGAGGCTTTGGATGTGGGCTTGGGGTATGTCGGTCCAGGCTGCTTCCACACTTTGCCACAGTTCATCAGGCGTAGCTGCGGGTGGTGCTTGCCGGGCCACTCGGTTGCCGATCAGCGACCAGACGTATTCGATGGGCGACATATCGGAAGAACATGCGGGCCACGGCAGCAGTGACACCTGGTGGGCCGTGAAGAAATGTTGCACGATGCGTGCCACGTACGGGCGCACATTGTCCTGTTGAAACGTGTCCGCTGACAGGTCCTGCACGTAAGGGTGGACTACAGGTTACAAAGCATCGGAGATGGTGCGGTGGTTGTTGAGTGTACCGGCGATGCGTACCAGAGGGGTGCGGGTGTCTTATCCAGTTGCGCTCTAAACCATAACGCCAGGCGACGGACCAGTATGGCGATGCATAATGCAGGCGTCATACAGTCACTCGCCGCTGTGCCGCCACACGCGGATCCGACCATCGCGGTGTTGTATGAAGAAGCGGGATTCGTCGGAGAAGACAATGTCGTGCCATTCCGTAGTCCACGCGCGGCGTTCAACGGCCCACTGCCGCCGCTCTCGCCGGTGCTGTAACGTCAATGGTAATCGAAGCAATGGGTGCCGTGCGACAAATCCCCGCTCCTGCAGACGACGTTGAACGGTACGTGCTAACACAGGTTGCTGCGCAACACACCCTAATTCCTGCGTCAACGTTCGTGATGTGGCGGTGCGAGCCGTCAATGCCCGCCGCACAACATGCCGGTCCTCTCGTTCGGTGGTGTGCCGCGGCTGTGGCAATCGCTCACGTCGGTCTGTCCGTCTTTTCTGAACCCACCGAATCCATACTCGCCTGACTGTGGCTGGATGTCGTCCCACACGGGCGCCGATGTCTCCGTACGTTAAACCGCTGTCGCGATAAGCCACTATTCGTCCTCTGTCGAACTCCGAAACGTGCTGGAATGACTGCCGTATTCTGTGACGAGGCATCAGGAAGCTTTCCACACACAGGTTCGGCAGCACAACACACTTTCACTACTTATACCCCGCCTTCTGTACACCCTTCTTATAGTGCTTCTCGGTGGCGTGCCGGGCGCACATGATTTGCATATGCCCTGCAATGCTAATCGTTTGCATGTCCTCTCGCGGGCGACGCATGCTGCGAATTTCAGACCAATCGGATGATTCCTTCTTGGTGTCCAGCAGTGTACATGAACCAGACCGTCAAAATAAAGACAAAAGTAGGAAAAACTAAAAAATGTGTGATTGGCAGGGGTGTAAGACAAGAATGCTGTCTGTCACCGATGCTGTTCAATATTTTTGCAGAAGAAATGGTAAAAGAAACATTTGATGAAGAGAAAAGAGGAATCAATATTGGAGGAAGAACAATACTATGCATTAGATTTGCAGAGGACCAAGCAATATTGCCTAATACTGAAGATGAACTACAGCATCTAATGCAAAAATATGAAAGTGTATGCATAAAATTTGGTATGAAAATTAACACAAAGAAAACAAAAACCATGAGAGTCTCTAGGAGACCAGGAAACGTTGAGGTGATGATTAATGGAGATAATGTAGAGCAAATGAGACTATACAAATAGCTCGGTAACATAATCCAAGAAAATGGAAAATGTGACATGAAAATAAAATAAAGAATTAATAAAGCAAAATGCGCATTTTACCACAAGAAAACACATTTTATTAATAAAATGAATAAAAAGTTTAAGAAAAGGCTTATTAAGTGCTATATTTGGAGTACAACTTTTTGTAGGGCAGAAACCTGGACAATCGGGAAGAAAGAAGCTAAAATGTTGGAGACATTTGAAATGTGGTTATGGAGAAGAATGGAAAATATAAATTAGATTCAAAAAATTACCAATGATGAAGTGTTGCAAAGAGTTGAGGAAGAAAGGAATATTCCAAAGTCCTATATAAAGAAAATATAAATGGATGGATATGTGTTAAGAGGAGACAGCTTATTGAAAAGAATGATGGAAGGGAAAATTGAAGGCAAGCGACCAAGAGGAAGGAGACGACTAATGATGCCTGATGATATCATGGGCATAGGAAGCTATCAAGTATTAAAGGAGGAAACAAGGGACAGAGAAAACTGGAGGAAGAGAACTTGCTGAGTTACCGTTGGACCTGTCAAGAGACAGAACACTAATGATGATGATATAGTTTTACAAATTTTCCTTAATTTCATAGTATTTTAACAAAAAAGGATACAAAATTGAGATTTTCCAAAACACACTGAAATCCGTATTTCTTCCAACCTGTCCATAATTCCGTAATGTGATAGTCGAAACCGTAATAATTACCGATAATCCGTAATGGTTGGCACCTCCGAATGAAATTTAAACTCATAAAGAAATGAAATAGGAATTTAGATCTACAAACTGACCGTGCATGCATCAACACTTCAGCACAATTCTAAAAGCAATTCACACTGTCCAGCAGTAAACGAAATGTGATAGCTTGATTACCAAGTAGAAGTCATCACTCTTTCCACGTTTATAAGTGAACCACGGAAAGATTCTCATCGGCCGCCACCGGGAAACGATCCCAGGGTCTTCCAGTTACGCGCCGGACATGCTATCACTGCACCACAGCGACATCGAAATTCTCCAGACTCACAAACGACAAAATGCCAAACCATATGGCAGGGTTGCTTCTTTGGAGCCTCGCACAATGCTGGAGATTCACCACAGATGAACAGGAGCAACTGAACAAATGAATCGAAGGCGAATGAATGATAAATACACAGTTGACGTGGACCAGGAAGAATTCATCGCTCTTTCCACATTTGCAAGTGAGTAAGGAAAGCTTTACTTGTAAAAATGGAAAAAGCGATGACTTCTAGTTGGTGTTCCTGGTCCACGTCAACTGTGTATTTATGATAGCTTCATTTATCAGATCTATCCTTAGCTGATTTGTTTGCTGGCAAGCAGGACTCTTTTGTAATTGTTTTGCTCCAAGTCCTTGAACTTTTAACTCGACATGATAAGTAATGGTTGTCACTGATCCTTCTAATATTGATTCTGCTGTTAATTTTGAAGTTCTGTTCAAGACATCATTGTGACAAACTTGGTTTCGTTCCTCTTTGCACCCAAAATTTTAATACAAGGCATCCAAACCTTTTTCAAATATGTGAACATTAGCTGAATAAGATTTTGTTTCCTTTCAGGTCTGCACTCCCTTAGGAAATCAATTCAGAGTGTGCCGTTCTCCATAATTCCAAGCATAAAGAGTCTTCCATTAGATCTGTGGCGCTCTCGATGCGAGGACAATCTCATTAGTTAATACTAAAACACTGGTGAGATGTCGATGATGTGTTCCTGTCACCTTGTCTGTGATCCAAAGATTTCAGAAAAAACATAATGTCTTCACTACGAGCAAAGGAAACCTTTACTTAAGAAACTTGTGTATTTAACAATACTGAACTGTACAATAACATTAATTCAGTCATTTTAGTAAGAATAAATATGCTTTCCAAATAGAACTGCAGTTTCCTATCTTTTATATTCAATCCAGTCACTGCATAACACTACTCACACACTCTAGCAGTATTTATTCCCCAAACTATACACTTGGTGACCAAATTATTACGACCACCTTGTTTGAAGGCTTTGGAGCAAACTTTTGCCCTTAATTCTGCTTGAATTTGTCTTAATATGTATTCTATTAAATACAGGTATTCGGCTTCGATTTTGTTAGCCTCAATGCGATGAATTTCACGTCCCCGAAAACACGTCATGCATTATTTCTCCCTCGGCACCAAGCCAAGAAATCAGCTTCTATGGTAATTTCAGGAAATAGCGGTAACGAGCGGTAGCACAATTTGTGATTGCGCCCAAACACAATGCAGCATCATATTCATTGCCCCTACAGAAAAATTTGATTACGACCCTTCATTTCCGAACCTCTCACCGAAAACACGCCACGACATTATTCGTCCCGTGACACTAATCCAAACAGCCTCTACAGATAATTACGCGTATTCGCAACGAACAACGGTAGCCCAAAATATTTATGACTGCACCAAAACGCGATGAAATATCTTGTTTTAACTGCACCGAAACACAAGTACACATTTCGTTAATTATTTTGACCACTTGATTACACTGGTACATATTCAAAGCTATAACGAAGTAAATTTCTCCGTAATTTTTGTCCACGCCGGGGATCGAACCCGGGTCCCCTCATTCCGGAATAAGTCACTCTACCAATTGAGCTACGGGGACGTTCGTTCTGACTGCTATCTGTCTTTATGTCGTGTACGTCCTGCTGGCAGGTACGTCACATCACCCCCCCGAAAGAGGGCCGGGGGCTTGGTATACGGGTCAGCCGTGACCATGAATCGTCGTATGCAGCCATCCGCTGTAGAACGTCCTTGAGAACTCCTAGTCAATCTAGTGTGTGTGATTCTACGTCACACACATATATTTTTCGAAGTGCTGGAGAAGGGATTCTCTGATTTTTCCAGTCTCGCGGTGTGGAAATAACATCACACCACTGCGAGATTTTTGAACGGCCGGGTCATCCGGAAAGTTCGGGCGCCATTAAAGGAACTAAATTTCTCCGTCATTTTTGTCCACGCCGGGGCTCGAACCCGGGTCCCCTCATTCTGGAATGAGTCAGTCTACCAATTGAGCTACGCGGACGTTCATTCTGACTGCTATCTGCCTTTATGTCGTGTGCGTCCTGCTGGCAGATACGTTACAAAGCTCTCACGAAAAACACGCCATGGCATTATTTGCCCGTCCGCACCACGTCAATCTCTACAGGCTAATATCGGAAAAATAATCTACCCTGGCAGGCAATGAAAAATGATCACCTGTACCACTACACCAGAACATAATTTATCCCCCTCGTCGTTTTTTCTTACCTCGTTCCATCAACTTGCCGTTTCGTCATGTGGCAGGAAATCAATGACGATCGGTGAAGCCCATAAGTGTCATTGTTCCTCTTTCCGCACTAACCCAAACGGTGTGCGCCTCCGGGTAATTTCAAGTATCACTAATGATCAGCGGTAGCAAGTCGCAGTGACCACCTTCCCCTCCCCTTTTGTCTCGGGACTGCACCAAAATACTATAGTGAGATGTGATTGGTTGGTTGGTTAGTTGGTTAATGGATTTTTTGGCGCAAGGGCCAAATTTGGCCAAAGAGCGCCAGACACAAGACAACCAAACAGTATTAAAAGCGTGGTATAAAACTTAAAATCTGGCTGATCAAGTAAAACTGAAAAATGAGAACGATGGAAGGGCTAAAAAGACAATGAAGCAAACAGTATAAAAAACATGGTACAATGATTATGATGCAGTAAAACTGAGAAATGACAATGATGATGGGGCTAAAATCTAGATACGTTTAAAATAGTCAATTTCTTTAAAAAATGAAAAGACAGCAACAGTATCGCAGTGGTCGTTTAGGAGCCGCTGCAATGTAGCGGCGTCCTCGGTCAACAAATTAGAATGAAAGAAATGAAAACGCACATCACGAAAACGAACACAGGTACACAGAAGATGAGTGACGGTGAGTCGGCAATTGCACGTCTCACACATCGGCGCAGTGTCGCCACACAGCAAAAAGCGGTGAGTGAAACGACAATGCCCAGTGCGGAGACGAGCAAGCACCACTTCCTCCCTACGGTTCCGACGATATGAGGATTTCCAGATTCCAAGAACAGGTTTAATACGATGCAGCTTATTTTCCCCCATCGGTGCACCTCTAGTCTGGCTGTAAAGGATTCCTTCATATCGAAAGAATGTGTGTCTTTGCACGAAACGTAGAGTGTTGGTAATTGCTTGGATTTCACTTGCAGTATAAGAATTCAAAGTTATTAGTCTGTTCTGAATAACGGAGTGTGCGTCTCCAATCGGCAAAATGGGGAATAAAGAAACAACATGAAGTGATGCCATAACGAAAGACTTTCCTTTTCGTAAGAATGGTTTGATGGTATCAATAGCCTTAATAGTGCTATTAACTGAGTAAGAGGAACCAGTAGTTAGCGGCTTGAGGAATTTTGCTAGAGCATTTTCTAGGTGGCGGGTTGGGCTTGCATGTCCTGATAGAAGTAGGCGTACCGGGAAACCCTCCTTGTGAGTCTTTACTTGGCCAAAGAGCTCAGGTATGCGAGGGCCTATAGTTGGAGACATATCCTTGGTGACCGTTGTAGGTAAGCCACCATGTTTTCTGAGTTTAGCCACCGCTGCCACAGTAGATGGGGTTGAATCCAAAGTCAGATCTCATACGGAATATTAGCAATAGCATCATTCATCTTATGAACATAATGTGCCTTGTTTAAGATGACAATTTGCTGCGTTTTATCTGCCTTTCAAATGGAGATATTTTTATTATATTTCAATAAATTTAACTGTTTAATCTCATCAAAAAATTTACGGTCATCTGGTATCAGTTGCTTGTAGCAATCCTGTGTATAGTTAGCCAGTTTATATCGTACATGCTCTCTTTCGGATTGAGGAATAGTTTCAACGATGCTTTCAATCTGCGTAATAAGGCGGCATTTGTTTACTTCGTTTATTTGGTAAGCAAACTTTTATCCTGGATTTAGAGCCCGGTACTGTATAGTGTTAAGGACTAGATTACACAAGTTTATGAATGGTGTCAGACATAGTCCAGCTGCATTTTTTTCCACATTCGACGGTTTTTGTTTAGATTCTACCTTGTTTGAAATGAGATTTCTTAGTTTTCTTATGTGTCTATCTTGCATCGTTGCAACCAGCTGGAAGAGCTTAGACGCGCACAATAATATAGTTCTTTCTTGGATAATAGGATGTGTACAAGCCATAAAAGTTAAGTAGGCAGAATACGTGTTACGGTGCAGGAATTCTATACGAAACCGCTTTCTTCTTATTTCAGCCGTGAGTCGTTTAAATCCTGCTTTCTGAATAACATATCTATCACGTGCAGAAATAGTATGGCATCTTATCCACAAGTACTTCGGAATAATTTGTAGGTGTTACTCGCAATCTCCAAAGTAGCTGTGAATCAATCGCTTAGCGGAAATGGCTTTAATCGCAATTCTGATTTGATCTGATCATATGAAGAGGATTTTAGGAAGGGAGTTTCTGACCCCAGGCCTTAAACAACCCTTCGAAATAGTAGGTTAGGAGATTTGGGCTGGAGTGCCCGATATCAAAGTCACACGGAAGCTAGGTAGAAAGGGGGAGGAAGACGCCATTATTTATTACCGGTGGGCCAGTACCCGGGGTCCGACGGCTGAACGTGCCCATCCGACGCACGGCGGGTATTTAGTGGTTCGAACATTCGTACCTGCCCAAGATCGAACCTGTGGTTATCTCCATGGCAGTCACGAACGCTGACAACAAGGCCACCCGCGTCCCGACTAACCCCTCATCTCTTTACGGGCTTAGCCATCGTTTCTGTGACGTCACGCTTAGCGACGGATTTGTACACTGAGAAAGTAACTGCACTTCGTTTCTTGGCATTCAGTTGTACTTAATGCTTCAAGGAAGAGTTTAAAGAAAGTCCACATCTTATTTTCTGCATATTATTTTGTGATATACAGGGTGAGCCATATTGATGGGACATATTTATATTTTGAATACTGCGAGCAGTAACAGTCATGCGTGTTTTTCATATAGCTTCACAGGAAGTGTAAGGATGGGAGTTACTGATGGTACATTTTCTTTCATTGTTGCAGGAAATCATCGTGATGTGGACCGCCGTTGAAATTCCGTAAGTCGTGTAGGCGTTCTTCAGTAGTGGAAGCTCCATCATCACAGCACAACGGCGTTTCAAACAACATTTTAAGAAACGGGTAGCACCATCCCGAAAGGTCATACTGCATGCTGTTAACAACTTTCGTGAGACCGCAAACGCAAACAAAAAACTGTCCCCCGGGAGACCTCGAACGTCGCGTAGTGCAATAAACATTGAACGCGTGTCCAATGCCATGGACCGACGTCCAAAGAAGTCAACTCGGCAATTGTGTCGTCAAGTGCATATTCCACGTACCAGTGTGCGGCGAATCCTGAAAAACGACTTACAACTGTATCCATACAAGGTACAGGTGGTGCAGAAATTGTTCGACCAAGATAAGGTTTAACGAACCATATTCTGTGATTGGCTAATCAGCAAAGGTGATGACTTTATGCAACACCTTATCACGTCCGATGAAACTCATTTCCACCTAAGTGATTATGTCAATAAACAAAACTATCGATTTTGGGCTAGACAAAATCCGCAACTGTTTCATGAAACGCCATTGCACAGTGCCGAGGTTACTGTGTGGTGTGCAGTGACTCATGCCTGTGTGATAGGTCCCTATTTTTTTGAAAACGAACATAATGACACCGTCACAGCTGTCACCGCTGAGCGGTACACCACAATGTAACGAACATTTTTCATTCCCGAAATGAGACGCCTTGGCCTGAAGGACATGTGGATGCAACAGAATAGTGCCACCAGTCATACTGCAGTAGTGTCAATGACAACCCTTCGACGACACTTCCAGGGACGCCTCATCTCCAGATTCGGCGATATCCATTGGCCATCCAGATCCCCCGATCTAACTCCACCGGACTATTTCCTGTGGGGTTATCTAAAGGAGAAGGTGTACACCACAAAGCCCACTACCATCAATGAACTGAAGGAGAGCATCCGAAGGGAGATAGCAGCCATCCCTGCCGAATCACTGTGCCAAACTATGCTGAACATGATCGTTAGGGCCAGAGAATGCACTCTTCAAGGTGGTGCATCTGAGGGATGTAATCTTCAAACAATGAACGCAGTGCAAAACTCCCGTTCTTTGGCAATGTGTTCCACATAGTTGGTAATAAATGTTGTGTTCAACATGCTCCACAAATGCATTTTAAATGTGTCCCATCAATATGGCCCACCCTGTATTACTTTATTACATCAGTTCTACCGAAATTAAAAAAAAAGAAAAGTTTGCGTCTGCTTCACTTTTGTTAGGAATTAAATTTTCTCTGTTTTGAAAGACTATAAACGGTTATACCAAAAAGCTCTTTTATGCAGTTTTAAACAGACGCAGAAAATAACTGAAACGCAATCTATTAGTGCGTTGACGTACTGTTACATTGCAATTTGCATCTGTAAAAGAAAAACCGGCGAAAATTCATAAAGCAGCCTCCAAAAGTGCGTTTTTAGATCCTAACTTTTTCTGGTCAAATAACATTGCTTTCATCCAAAAAATAAACCTCAAGAGGCAAAGTGTTACAAAATTAATTTACTGAGAATGTGTTTGAGAAGGTAATTCACAAAAAGAAGTGTTATAATAATGTTGAACCGGCTTAGAGTTGCAGTACACTCAGAAATAAGTAAAACAAATGGGGGAGGCCAACTATATATACTAAATTATTACTGAGAACGTATTTGGAAAAGAAAGTGACAAAATAAAAGATTCTATTAATGCTACTACAGTCTATATTTTATGTGTGGTATTAACAATTGAGCCCCCCCCCCCCTTCACGCTCTCCTAATCTACTTTGATATAAATAAAAACTGGAGGAATTGGAGATAATCTTTTCTCACTATTTATCTGCATAATTTTGCAGGGCATACAGATATAATTAAAAAACATTTTGAGGCTACCAACCAGACTAAATTAATACTTAAAATGTGTAAATCTCAGCACACTGTACACACAGAAATAAATAAATAAATGAAAAATAAACTTACCTTGTACTGATTTCGTCCCCATGGTTATGAACATGTGTTAGAACATGCGTGCTTGATAAATTTGTCCCACACACGAAATGAATATTGAAAATATATAAAATGGAGTTTGAAATATATTTATTTGCATGAGGTTTAGGGTAGTTAGACTAGGATTTGGTTCCCCTGGAAGGATGATTATCAAATATCTTTTCCAAAATTTAGAGATATTCCCGTTGTTAGTGAGACACACAGGAAGACGAGATTCATTAAGTAGCTGCTGTGAACATGGCATATTTCCTATTCCCTGACCTGTTATTTAAGGTGTCATTTTTCAGCTTTGAGTAGTTATTTAAACATACAGAAGCGCACCTTAGTCCTAGTTCAAATTCAGTTTGATTACATTTTGAACATTTTCGGTTTACCACATTCAACTCTTCAGCCTTCTTTGCCTCTAATTTTTAAACACAAATTTTACATTTTGTGCGTGGAATAATTGCTCACAATCATCAGTCAAAAGAAATTAAATTAATTTGAAGAAAAATAAAGAATATTTTCACATTGATGTCTTCAGCTACCCGTGGGCATGCCCGTCGCTTAACGTGACGTCACAAGCAAGTTCTTCATCTGGTGGCCAGGCCCGTAAAGACAGAGAGGGGGAGTCCCGGCGGCACCGGCTTTGTACATTTACCCCACAACAGCACACACAGCAGTTTTATTTTGAAACTAAGTGATTTGTTTTTATGTGGCTTTGTGCAGTTACTCCACAGCAGAGCATTGCGATGTTGTTCTATGGATCTCTCCGGAGTTTCGAAACTTGTCATGTTCCGGGAGATAATCCCCTGTGTTAAATTTAATTCAATTTAATCTCCTATGAGACATTAGTATCGCCTTAGCCCAGGGCCGTAGCTAGAGGTACTGGCGCCCGGGGCAAGCAGTAAAATTGGCGCCCCCCTGCCCCAGTCCAACTGGAACAGGCGATGGTGTCAGATTTTATTATATACCTGTTTGCAGATATAGTACAATACCTGTATAAAAAAATATTGCGATTTTTATTGTTATTTGCAATTATTGTCCCGTATATAATTTGCTAATTGTATGAAATAGTAATAAAATGAAAATTTGTTTGTATAAAATATTGCTCATAATATAATATTTAAAAAAAATAACTTATATTGGTAATCCTATTCAATAGTCTGTGGTGACTATGTGAGCTTCAATAGGGATTGTTGAAGAAAGAAAAAACATTGAACATAGTTTGAATGAAGAATACTTTTTATTTATAATAAATTGCCGCCTCAAGTGCTTATGAACAACTGAAAAAATAAGTACAAGTAGCATTTGTTTAAAATTATGCTTAAGCCTTAACAGAATGATTTTGTATTTACAAATGTACCTTTCGAGCTTTAACAGCAGCAAAATCATTTATTATTTGATCATAATTAATAGTTTTAGCAATATCTTTTTCTATTGACAGAATTGCCAGGTGCGTTAACCTCTCTTGCCCCATTGATGACCTTAAGTATTTTTTATTATTTTCAGCTTACTAAAACCTCGTTCACTAGACGCATTGTTAATAATAATCTGAAAGCAATTACTAAGTTTGGATAAGATGTAGGAAGAGACATTTATTTATTTATTTGATTGGAGGTTTAGCGACCACCGTGAGCAACTCAATGGGCTATAAGCAGTCACCCGTCCCTAATTTAGGGTCACTGGTTCCAGGGAAGGGAAAGAGCCAGTACCGTAATACTAGCTGATGACTTTACCTGCACCGTCAAAGTGCTGACTTCGCAGGGAAATGCGGAACTCTCTCGAATTGTTTGGGATTGATAGGATCCCTGACGGCGTTCCGACAGCTAGCCTGTCAGTTACCGGGAACCACAGTCTTCCACTCGGACAGATTCGGTCTAGAGACCTGTGGGGTTCTGCCTCCCCCACGGGACCGGTACCTTACACCCTTCTGTCACAACCCGTGTGTGCGACGTGCTATGGGCAGTTGGGGCAAGCAACTTTTTCAAAAATATCCCATCTCGTGGCTGGGAGATCGCCCGCCAACGCGAGTTTTTTGGGACTACTGTCCTTTATTTTGAAACTCAGCAAAGTACATGCACATTCACTATGAGGGTCTCATGCACCCCTCTCACAATATTCAGACACTAAAAATCACACAAATTGAAATATTTACATTGTTCACAGCGCTAGGGCCAGTGCTGTGGTGGTGACCCCGGGCCAGGGTCAACTCAAACACCTTGGTCAATAGACCGAGAAACTCATTATCGAGAGTACCGTACCTCCAAGGGTACTACCATCCGTCAACAATAGTTGACTCGACTCTTCCTTTGCTCAAGTTCCCTGATAAGACTAGGACATGTCTTACTGAAGCTGGAGTGAGCGACGTCCAACTTCAGTCGGAACTTGGCATTCGCAGCGGTGCAGTTGCTGCATTTTGGTGCGGCTGCACACTGGTGGTGCTGGTGCCCAACTTCACCACAATTGCCGCACCTTGCATCTGTCTCGGGGCAGTTGCCTCGGAAATGGCAGAAGCCATTACACCGAAAGCCCCTGACCTCCCTCAAAAATTCCTTTAGACGGAGCACTGACCAACCCAAGTTCAGTGTCTTCCGCCTCACCAAGTGCTTGAAGGCCTTGGGCTCCACGTCTGCTACCCAGTGGACCCTACCTCCTTTGCCCTTGATGGGAAAACAGGCTTTGAACCTGTTCTCGAGCTCTGGGTGTTGCCCACAAACCGCCTGCTCGAACTCATTCCCTGAGAGACCCCCGTCGACCCCATACACTATCAACCGGGGGTGTATCTTTCTTGGGGCCGTGGGAAGTGTGCAATCCTTGGTCAGCGGATTTCTTCTCAACTCCTGAGCAAGGCGGTCGAGCTCCCCAGGATGGGAACACTCCACCGCGACCCCTCCTTTCCTTATGCTCCTTAAGCTCTTGACTCCTATCTGCAGTTTAGTTGGGTTTATTGCAGTTTTCAGGGTTTTCTTAGTGTCCTCTGAGGACGCACTCTCGACTGTCGGGTAGACTAAAAGCACGTGTCTCCTGTCTCCCGACTTTACCTTCTTTTTAATCTCAATCGGGGCGGGCGAAGGCCCTTTCGTCTTGCTAGCCCCCTTCCTAGCCACTTCGGCGTAGGAAGCCGCTTTCACGTCGGCTTCGCAGCCCGACTCATCCCGCACGGACAGCCTGCCTTGGACATAGGCTACCCGTGCTGCTTGCTCGTAACAAGCGTCTCTAACACTGCTCAGGGCAGCTTTCACCTTCTCTCTCCCTGAGGAAGTGACCCGCGAGTCCAAGACAACGGACTCGACTTCCCGGGTGAGGTCGAGGGTGTGATTCACAAACGCCTCGGGTGTAAGCACCGGGGGTGTCCTGGGATGCGTACCTCCCACCACAGGTACCTCTGGGCATCCCGCGGACGACCCCTCAGGAGCCCGAGAAGGTTTGGGCTGGATTGGTGTTTTAACCTTCCTTGCCATGGGCGGAACTGGCAAGGGAGTGCTTACACCGCTAGCTGACTGAGACAGCTCAGTCGAGGCTCCCTTCGTGGGTGTAGCGGCTTTAGAGCCCCTCGCTGGGGAATCGTCTTTGACGGTTTCCCCCTAGCATTGGGCTCTACCTTCCGGCTGTTCTCGGAAGAGGGGCTTACCCCTTTAGCACTGCCGATTGGGCTTGGTAGTGCTTCTGCCGCTACCTTCTGCATCCGGGATGTCCCGGACGATTTGGGGACGGACCCCTTTGGTTTCACTCTACCCTTCTGGGTAGTTGACATCTCTGTGAGAGAGATGAAAAACACAAAATTTTCTTCTAAGTACTGAGTGGGCACCCAGAGGTTCTCCCACTCCAGTCAAACCTTAGAAGCCGGGCTCTTGGGCTTTGGGCGGGCGAGGGATCAAATAGCCCCTTCGTCCGCGGGACCAGAACGGCGACGACGTACCCAAAACTGATACCAGAGTTCTCAATGCGGGCTGAACGGAACTTCGCCCTCACAAGGGCGTTTTTACCAAGTCCCGTCACTGCTCTAATTGGTGGGTAACATGGAGGACACCAATTGATTAAAAGAAAAAATTTCGCGAGATCGGGGGAACCCGTCTCGCGGTTGAAATCTTCAAATCTGCTTAACAATGCAGTATTGCTCAGCCAAGTCTCACACTAAGAACTCTCATCCGGTCGGTATCAGAGCGACCGGTCTGCCAGTACCGTAAGACTAACACAACATCCATGCCTCACCGGGATTCGAACCCGGACCCCGTTCGGACGAATGATCAGAGGCCATCGCTTAGACCCCTGCACCACCGGGGCGGCCAAGAGACATTTG
Organism: Macrothele yani; assembly: GCA_039090855.1. NCBI lineage: Eukaryota > Metazoa > Arthropoda > Arachnida > Araneae > Macrothelidae > Macrothele > Macrothele yani. Next base: position 148,021 of record CM076998.1, on the reverse strand, counting down.
GTGGATTAAATTTAATAGGTCAAGAGAGGTTGCTTTTGAAAAATCCTGATTTTTTTTAAAATAAAGAAGTGGCCTGAAACTTAAAACTAGCTATTTCCCCCTCTATTTCAATAGCATCCAGATCCTTATCATATTTATTTTCCAAGTGCATTGCACTAGGAAAACTTTAACTCTTCTACGGTCATAGATTGCAAAGACTTGCCCGTTAACAAATTAAAGTCATCTAACACTTCAATCAAACATTTATAACGCCATTCCATTTGTTCTAAGACTTTGTCCAAAACAGCATAAAAGTCCATACTGAACCTTTGTTTTCCTGTCAAAACAGTGTCCTCACTTTCTTCCAATGTCAGTCGTTTCCTCTTCCTTGCCCTTTTCTCCTCGAAGAAGCCGTCAAGAGATGTTGCGGCACAGATGTCCGATGCTTCGCCCAGTATAACATCAATCCCTGTATCCCGGATGTCTTGTAAAGCAGCTTTCAATCCTGTCAAGTGACTAACTGCACAGTCCACGGTCACATCTTTGCGCTGTAGTTGTTCATTAACGCGGGAGATCTGATTTAGTATTTTGTCCCACATAACAGAGTAACAAACAAACTTATAATTAATTTGTTTCAGAAGATTTTTAACCACTGATAAACAGTCATCATGGAATTGAGGGTTGTCAGAAATTTCCTCTAAGGCTTCGAGGACTTTATCAAGCTGGGAATAAAGTGCATGAACAGCAGAGTATTTGGATGCCCATCTTGTATCACAGTGACGCTTGAGAGTGGTAGAAAGTTTGTTGGATAATATTTCCCACATTTTGACATTGTGAGCAAATATTTTGTACAGTTCTTGCACTGTGCCAAAAAATGTGATAATATCTGAAGAGACTCCAGCAGCGTGAACACCAACCAAGTTCAATGAATGAGCAGCACATGGCATAAAACGTGCATGACTGCAAATTGCTTGTATATACGGGCCTGGACTCCTCAATACTTCCCAGCCATGTTTGAACCATTATCGTATGCTTGCCCTCGGCATTTACGAATGGCAAGCCCATCGGATTCTATTTTTTGTAGAATTTCTTCGGTTAAACCAGCCCCAGTCGTTTCTGTAGTTTTTATGAAATCGATGAAACTTTCTTCAATAGAGCAAACATCCTCTAAAACTTTCACGTACCTAATAATCTGGCACATTTGTTCCTGATGGGCTACATCTGGTGTACAATCAAATGAAATTGAGAAATATTTTGCCTCTTTTGAACTCGTTTTGAATTGTTAGGGAAAGGTAATTTGGAATTCCTGGTTTTTCTTTGGCTATGGTAATACACTCTTTTATCTGTTTATCATAATGAGAAACAAACTCTTGCAAATGTAAAAAAATTCCACATTTGTCTTCACCTATCTTTGTACTTGAACCTCGAAAGGCCAAGTTGTTGACTGAACAAAACAAAATGCAATCGACAATGATTCTGAGAATGTGCCGCCATTTCTCTTTTTCTTTTGTAATCATTTGCTGTAGTTCAGTATCAATTGCACAGCCCTCTTTAATCCTTTTTTCAAAGCTTTTCCAGGAAACATAACACTCACGGTGCTCTGCAGAATTTTCATGCTCTGGAATTCGAGGGTGTAATTTTTTCCACTCAGAAAATCCCACTTTTGGATTTGCCAAACGTGATTTCATATGCTTTCCAAATAGCATGCAAGGGAAACAATAAATAACTTTTGTTGCTTCACTGTAAATTAACCAATCCCGCTCTACATTTTCTCCATTCAAAAGTTTTTTGTGGAACCAATTTCCCGTAAAATGCCTTTTTTCTGCATTAATTGATAAAAGAAAATTACCATTTTTATTTTGTTCTGGACCGTGTTCAACTAACAAGCTTCTCACACGGTCATTCAAATCAGGCCATGTTGTGGGATCATTAAAATTAAGTTGAATTTTGGTTTGTTCATCTTCCAAATCCTGTTCCTGCACGATAAGGACTCAATGTTGAAAAGGACGGGTTAAAATAAGGTGTAGAATCATCTGAATGCACACTAGCACTACCAGTTATATTCTCAGTTACTTCAGTAACGTTTTCATTTTCTAAAAGTGTTGATGTAGATGGCTTACTTTCAATCACTTGCTGTAGTGGGAGGGCAGCGGTTGAGGGATTCACCTTCTTTACCCATCCCAGTTTTTGTCACTGCTTGGTTTGGACTGCGTTATCCGTCTCTTGTTTTTTCCGTTTTCTGCCTTGTGCTCCAGACAACTTTGTAGGTCTCATTTCGACACACACACGCACGTAACGTGGCACAGTGCACTAATTCAGCGCGCTACTCAATCAATCAAGCTATACAGACAACGTTAAGCAAACAAATGTCGTCACAGTGTCACGGCAAATATTGCATTTAAACTGTCGCAACCTTAACTGAGTAATGTTTGTTCCGCGCATGCGCACTGTAGGCTTCCCTGTCGACGAATCGTCGCCATCCGTCATTCGTTCTCAATACACGTAAGGAGTGATGGATCATGGACAGAGGAGGCCGTGAAGGTCACAGCACCCGTCGCCTACATTTCACCCCTTGAGACATGCAGCCGTGGTCGATGACGTATACCTGCACTGGCCAAAAGCCTGGGAACTTTCTGTCAGAGCACCACATGAAAGGCACTTTCAGTCAAAGTTACTACCGTATTTACCCGATTACGGTGTGTCATGTACTGCAAGGCGCAGTCAAATATAAAAAATTATCTTTTTGGAAAACAAAAGTTCATGATTTTGGGGGGCCTAAAAATCGGAAAACATTGATGTTATAGTATAAACTGGATATTTTTAAATGAACATTTTCTGTTATGCGTGCTCTTTCTTTAAAAAGTATTTTGCTTAATATAGCAATTATACTTTTATGATCTCAAAATCAAAAATCATATGATTTGAGGTAAAGTGCTGGAATTACAATGCATCTTGATATGTCTTCTGGTGTCCATTTTAAAATCTGTTTCTTCTCGCTAAGAGCATCAGTTTGGGTTTTCAGTGTTCAACTTAAATAAAATACAACGTGAAACAAATATGATACACCAAGAAAAGTGCTGGCGTAAAACACCGTCATAACACAGTTAAGTTCTGTCCTTGAGGGAACTGAGCTGAGCCAAAAGGCTAGCGTGATGACGTAGAAACAAGTAAACTGCCCATTTTTCACCCAACCTTTCAGACGCGGGTCGGTGTTCAACACTTCAAAGGGGCGTACTAGCCCTTCCCTCTAAAGTCCTGGCCTACACTAGCCGCTGCGCGCGCGCGTCTGAAATGTTTCATAAACATAGCAACTAAAATGTACTGTCACACCCAAGGCAAATCGAACCGAATATTTGGCTTTCGGACGATTGGAGTTCTCCTTTAATTTAGGTTTCATGTGGTCGCCATTTTATTCTTAAAGCATAAAGAAGTTTAAATTTTATTCATTTTTTTAATTAAGCGTATAAATTAATTTCACATTTTTTACATTTATATAAAAAAATCTACATCTCGATGGCGCCCCCTCGAGCTCGGTGCCCAGGGCCACCCCCCCCCACTACGACTCTGCTTAGCCTCAACGAAAGATTTGCGTGTGGATCTCTTATTTCTGTAGCGCAGCAGTTCCTCATTCTCGTAAAAAGCGATTTAGGAGAATGAGGAAATCCTGGAAGAGCACCATTAAGTTTTATTCTTTTACGATACGATACGATATTTGAAGAATTTTAGGAAGGGAGTGCCTGACCCCAGGTCTAAAACTGCCCTTAGAAATAAGAAGCTAGGAGATCTGAGTAAGTGAACTCAATAGGAAAGACAAACAGAAATATGTAGTGAAAGGAGAGGGTGATCCGTGACGTGTGGAAGGGGGACAAAGGGAACGAAGCACCGCACAACATCACAGACAACAATACAATTTTATTCTTTTAAAATAATTTTCACCATTATATACTGATAACCGTCGGAAGTTTTTTCAGAGTAAAGGTTCCTTTCTGATAAAAATTATCCCATACAGCAATTGATTAAAAATACAACAAAGATATATGTTAAGAAACTTTTAAAAATTTATATATTTAGATATAAATCTTGGAGATACATAATAATTTGCTGTTCATGTAGCAAGGCGGAGAAAGTTGTGCACTCCTGGGGCGCAGATAGCCTTGTGGGCAAAGCTCGTCACCGTCACGGAAAGATCTCGAGGTCTGCACGTACCTTCTTTTGGTGGGCCGGCTCAAGCGCGAGCTTTTAAGACCCAGCCTATTCATACAGCTATTTTTTAGGCCCGGCCATTTTAGAATAATTTGTCTTACTATTGTATGTTCTTACAATGTGAAACTTAAATAATGAAATTAGATATTATTGAATTTTTTAGTTCAGTGTAATCCTAAACATATTAACCAAACTTTAGCAATTATCGAAGAATATGACCTTTAAAGAGGAAAAAAAGTCGAAACTTGTTCAAAATCTCCCTTTCTCTGAACCAACACGCTGTCTGTACCACTACAAGAAACAGTCTCTAAACGGATTAGGGACAGGGGAAAGAAACGATTCTCTTTCTCTCTCTCTCTCTCTCGTCACACACAAACACACACGGAGCACTACAACGCACTGACTTGTTCCACTCTTATAGCTGTTTTATCCGAATAAATTGATTAATTGCTCTGGAATTTCAATTAATTTGTTTCCAGTACATGCACAATGCATGTACGAATTTTCATCTCGATTAGATCATTCGTTCTCGGGGTTTCTTCTTTTTCTTTTTTTTTTTTTTTTTTTTTTTTTTTTTTTTTTTTTTTGCGAAGAGTGTATAAAATAACCCACTCTAGGTGCAAAATAACTGTACTAAAATCAGACATTATTTGGAAAACGTTTCCTATTGAAAACCTTATCCCTCGCCAGAAATCTGAGGTACTGGACAAATCAGAATTTATTTTTACTCCCCATAGCGGAAAAACTGTGTATTACTAGAAAACGAAATGCTGCCGAAATCGGTTTTCGCAATGAATAGCATGAAAGAAAGTAAAAAAATTCAATCTCATATTCAGAAGCAAAGTTATAGAATAAAAGGCATTTTGAGTTCCATAGAATCTGTATTTACACCCCGTAGCGACAAATTTCTGCGTTGGAAAATGACCGAAAGCAAAAACTTTATTGGTTCCATGTGTTTTTTGCTTTTGAATGTAAAAGGAATTTTCTGAATCGGACCAATAGCTGTAGTGACGTAATGTCCACAGTTGGACGATCAGATAGAGGGGGAAAGTGATACCAAAAACAGTTACTTTTTTCATAAAACAGGTGCTAAAAATGGCACCTGTCGTTATGAATTCAATGCACGTACAATGCTGCTGGAGAAAAAAGTTTATATTAATTCTAGAGCGGGAGAACAGAATTAACTTAAAATATGCATGGCACATTTGTAAGCATGAAATATATGTGTTACACGCCGCTCGTTATCTTAGATATGAAATAACAGTTACAGATTAAAAAAAAACTTACTTTATCACTTATCTTTATATTTTTGTATTTATATATTTATTTATTTGTTTGTGTATGTCTTCATTATGTTTACGTGTGTAAATTTATGTTATTTTTTAATCCGAAAGGCAGCGAATGTGAAAATGACATGAAATCACATAAACCAAAGCCGCACAAATCGTATCTCAGAAGTAATCCAACGTGAAACATGAAGATAAGCCCCACCCATATGTGTGGTCACTGAAGCTGAATACCGCCCTCTGATTGGCCGAGATTTTCCTTGTCCGGTACCAATGTAAGGTTTGCTGAAATGAGTCTCGGGCGTTGTGGTAGCGAAAGGACTAGAGGACGAAGCCAATTGGTGGAATTTTCCACGTGATCGGCTTCATCCAATGTCCAGCGTCTCGAGCTAGGATTGGAATTCCTTAATCCATCATCTCATTGGTCCTTGCTTGATTGCCACGGACAAATCAGATTACAGTTTGGCGTGTTCTGGAATAGGACAAGTGTACTTGATTTTTTTCTGCCAGATAGAGAGGTTCTGATTCATGAGGACTCAAAACCTTTTCTTCGGAATACCTTTTTCGGAGAAGGAACTCAGTTAACTGACATCAATGAAGGTACTTGTGAGGTCTGGCCAAACGAGTCAAGTCTTTGAGATCGATAAGGAGCTCTAATGTCATCTCACAACTTGGTCGATAGATGGCAGCAGATTAGCTCTCAGTTCTACTTGGCGCGGAGCTTTTTTTATTATTAAGTGTTTAACGACCACCGTGAGCAACTCAATGGGTTGTAAGCAGTTTCCCGTCCCTAATTTAGGATCACTGCTTCCAGGGAAGGGAGGGACCAAGTTTCGTAAGGGAAACACAACATTCTAGCCTCACGGGATTCGAACCCCGGACACACTTGGACTAAAAGTCGTAAGCTAGACCTCTGCGCCACCGGGGCGGCAGAGAGGATTGCAGGCATGCACAGAAGTAATTTTATTTTAAGCATTACATACAGTATGTATTTCTTGTATGCTATCTTGTGTCCAGCTTCAAACAGTAAACTCAAGCTTCGCAGCCCCGGTGGCGCAGTGGTCTAAGCGATGGCCTCTGATCATTCGTCCGAAAGGGGTCTGCGTTCGAATCCCGATGAGGTATGGATGTTGTGTTTGTCTTACGGCACTGGCTCTCTCCCTTCCCTGGAACCAGTGACCCTAAATTAGGGACAGGCGATTGCTTATAGCCTATTGAGTTGCTCACGGTGGTCGTTAAACCTCCAATAAAAAAAAACAAAAAAACCCCAAGCTTCAGCTTTAAAATTTCTAGGACAAAAGAGTGAGCATGTACTAAACTTATTGTGCTTCAATACACTTTTGTATCATAAGTGTATATCCCATCAGCTGTCTAGAACAGATTCATGTTTTTTGTTATTCTAACAGAAAAAAAATGATTATTGAAAAGCCGATAGATTCGTGTAACTTTGAATTAATATCTGTTAACTTTCTATCACTCCCATTATCACACCTCCACGTAACACGTTCGACACGTATTTCGAAAGAATATGTCTGTCCGTTACCTAATTGGTCAGCGCCTCTCCAGCGTTACCCAATGAGATGACGAACTGAGGGATCCCAAGCCTGTCTGGAGTGTAGTCCATCCATGAAGTAATGCACTATACTGTACACCAGTCTCTTATGCGACGCTGGTGTTGCCATTAGTCTCAACGGCAGATTATTTCTGTGGCTAAATCATTCCTCGTGCTCTTATAAAGCGTCTTAAGAGCACGAAGAATGGTTTGGTTTAGTTCTATGAAAGATTGGAAAGTTACGTGAACTTTCAGATTTTAATATCATTTTCTGAGTTATGTACTGACAGCTGTTGAAACTGAACAGAGTAAAAACATTCATTTCTGATAAAGTTGATCCCAACAGTAATCGTGAATCTATTACGGAAACTTTCGTTGGATTCTTGGAACCAAGTTTGCACGATTTTTCTGCTCTTTTGCGATAGTAAACCGACCATTTCTTCTATTACAGTCGTTTAGGTAGATCCATGCTTCATCAATAATTACAATAAATTTCCGTCTGTCTCCGGCTAAATAATTTTCATAAAGAAGTCTACACCGCGTTCTGCGCTCAGTCACGTGCTTAGACAAAAGGCGGTGAACATTTTTTTTTCAGATCCAAATCTTTGTTTATTACCTTGTTTAAGTTGATACTGATATTTTGAACGACTTGGCGATTAATCTTTCGGTGCCGCCCTGGTGGCGCAGTGGTCTAAGGCAATGGCCTCTGATCATTCCTCCAAAAGGGGTCCGGGTTCGAATCCCGGTGAGGCATGGATGTTGTGTTTGTCTTACGGCACTGGCTCTCTCCCTTCCCTGGAACCAGTGGCCCTAAATTAGGGACGGGCGACTGCTTATAGCCCATTGAGCTGCTCACGGTGGTCGTTAAACCTCCAATCAAAAAAAAAATCTTTCGGTAGGACGATTTTCTTTTAAGACCATAGATCTTACTTTTGAATTAGTCGTAAAAGTATATTCCTTCTTTGGATATTTGTTTGGAGTTCTTTTTCCTGCTAAAAGCAATGCTTGATTATTTCCCCCTCTATTAATAATAATATATCTTTTTTAACTGCTAATTCCCTAATTTTCACAGCGTTTTTAAATTAAAGAATAGGAATATTTCTCTTCGTAAGGAGCAAAAATATAACGTATCCACAGCTACACTGGTGTGCAAAAATTAAGGACGAAGAGGAGAAATTAGCATAACACCGGAACGAGCAGGCAGAACGGGCCGAAAGACCACTCAGGAGATAGACTAGGGTCCGGTACGGTAGGGCATGCGCATATATGCAGCATGACGAGGGGGGTCAGAAGGGTATAAAACACACGGGCGGTGTACGCTCAGCAATTCAGTGAAAGCTATTGCACGGTGTACATCGGTTTGAACGACGTCGAGTTGCTGCCACCGTGTGGTATGGCCAACAGGCAATCCAGTAGACGACATCTGGATGACTTTAATCAAGGTCGCGTCATTGGGAAGTTGGAACAAGGTTGAAGTGTGACTAGTGTGGCCGAGGAGTTCGGGATCGCTCACAGCATCGTTTCACGAGCTTGGAAAGCATTTCAAACGGCAGGAACAGCTGTCCGAGAGTTTAGCAGGGGTCGTCCACCAGCAACCGCGGCGGCAGATGACCGGTATATTGTCCTACAGGCGAGAAGAGACAGGCGGCAGACAGCGGGAGAAATCTCAAGGCACATGCAACAGACAACTGGACGTCCGTTATCGCGTTTTACCGTGTCCAGGAGGCTGCACAAATGTCGTCTATTTGCACGACGACCAGTACGGTGTGTGCCATTAACGCCTGCTCATCGGCGACGGCGGTTTCTGTGGTGCCAGGAACACAAGAACTGGACACATCAGTAATAGGATCGAGTTCTCTTTACGGATGAGAGCCGATTTAGTCTGACGAGCGATTATGGATGTATACACATCTGGAGAGAGCAGGGAACACGCAATCACACCTCCAACATCATCGAAAAGGACCGGTTTGGAGGTGGCGGAGTTCTCGTTTGGGGCGGTACCATGCTTGGTAGCCGTACTGACCGCCACATCTTCCAAGGAGATTCAGTCACTGGTGTCCGTTATTGTACCGAGGTTCTCCTGCCTCACGTGCGTCTGTTTAGAGGTGCTGTGGGTCCTTAGTTCCTCTTCATGGACAACAACGCTACACCTCATCGTACAGTGGCTGTCGCAGAGCTGTTGGGGAATAAAGATATTCAACGCATGGATTGGCCCGCAAGGTTCCCGGACCTAAATCCAATCGAACACGTGTGGAACCTTCTCGGGAGACGCTTGGCAGCACGTCACCAGCCGCCAGCAACGATTCCGCAGCTGTGATTGGCGCTACAAGAGGAATGGGCCGCGATGCCTCATCAGCTCCTTGACAACCTCGTCCTCAGCATAGACAGACGTTGTAAATCCTGCAACGCAGTCAGGGGTGATCATATCCCCTACTAAAGACTGAATTTTTCTTGGCAGCCGCCTGTCACATGGACGTTTCTGTCTTCTGTCTAGTTGTGCTCGAAGCTACCTTTTCAATAAAGTGCCTTTGTATCCTTTGGATTCCTTGTTTGGACGGTTTTGCTCACTTGTCCCATATTCTTACATCTTGGGGATCTTATGGTATGATTTGAGTCGATGTGGAGCACTTCTGCACGACGTTACATTCGAAAAACCGTCTCGTTCTTAATTTTTGCACCCCAGTGTAATTGGCGGTAAGGATGTGCTTGCATGAGGCTAAGTATATTATGACCCGGACCTTGTTTCCATGTATAATACCACCAAAATATCTAATTTTAAGGGATTTAAGAACATCATTACGCTCGTTCCTTATGAATCATCACTCTGCTGATCAAGCGTAGTAAGAAACGAGGACAAATTCCTGTTGGGTTTCTGTTGCTCTTAGGAAGGAAAGCTTTGCATTCTTCTAATCTGAAAATATTTTGCAGTTTTTCGTGCTTCAGAACATTTCCTCATTATGATTATTACGCAGATTTGGTTTGTTTTCCGAATACGGGTAGTAAAATAATGGAAACTTCAGTAATTTGATAGATATTTCGTTGTCGCTCTTTCTGTTTTGACGGAGACCAACGTCTTTCTCCGCGCTTGATATGGGGTAACATCGGCAGCACGGATGCAGCGAAAACATGTAGCACTTTGAACGCTTATATCTGCTAAACTAATAATCGTAGAGTAATAAATAATTCATCATTAGATAGTTTATGGAGTCCCATTTATAACAAAACAAGTTTCAACCCTTTGCCCCTTAACCCTTCGGAACAGTAGCGTTAGAAGTTAAGCTAAATTTTGCGTGATTTTGTTTCGCTGCACGCCGTTTTAAGGTTGATAAATAGTGAATAGATAACGATAGCTATTACCTCAGCCCCGCATTCCGTAGCTGACGTTCAGAGCTAACAGACGTATGTAACAAACCAAAATGAAGTGGTAAAATTTATTTATTTTTAGATAAAAAGAGCGACAAAAATTTAGAAATGCCGCAAAAATCCAAGGAAAATTGCTGTAAGAAAAACCGACGAAAGTTGAAGAAACAGCTAGAGGAGAACGAGAGGAATCTCAAAAGCCCTTCCCCCTAAGTCATTAACCGAAAGGTCACGGGAATGTGGGGAGCGTCGAAAGTCCGCGGGCTGGAATGCATTTCACCCGAGTTCGACTCTAAAGCCACGAATTTTGCACTTCAACTGCACAAATTGAGATTAAACAGCAAGAACAGACGGAGATTGATGTTACCGATCCAAATTTTCACACCAAGCGTGCAATACGAATGTACATCGCCAGTCCTCACGACTTTGCTGGATAATGAATGTACACTGCTGGCCACCCAAAATGCAACACCAAGAAGGATACGAGATAGCAAAGCCAGATTTACTGGACACATAACAACAGATACAAAGATGAAACGATTAAGCTTACACGCCCGTGCAACTTGCGGAACACGCAGACATCAATAGTCCGTGTGGCCCCCATGGCTGGCAATAACGGCCGCTACACGCCTCGGCATCGAACGAAAGAGGCTTTGGATGTGGGCTTGGGGTATGTCGGTCCAGGCTGCTTCCACACGTTGCCACAGTTCATCAGGCGTAGCCACAGGTGGTGCTTGCTGGGCCACTCGGTTGCCGATCAGCGACCAGACGTGTTCGATGGGCGACATATCGGGAGAACAGGTGGGCCACGCAGCAGTGACATCTGGTGGACCGTGAAGAATTGTTGCACGATGCGTACCACGTGCGGGCGCGCATTGTCCTGTTGAAACGTGCCCGCTGGCAGGTCCTGCAGGTAAGGGAGGACTACAGGCTCCAAAATGTCGGAGATGGTGCTGTGGCTGTTGAGTGTACCGGCGATGCGTACCAAAGGGGTACGGGTGTCATATCCAATAGCGCCCCAAACCATAACGCCAGGTGACGGACCGGTATAGCGATGCATAATGCAGGCGTCATACAGTCTCTCTCCGCGGTGCCGCCACACGTGGATCCAACCATCGTGGTGTTGCAGGCAGAAGCGGGATTCGTCGGAGAAGACAATGTCGTGCCATTCCGTAGTCCAGGTGCGGTGTTCAACGGCCCACTGCCGCCGCACTCGCCGGTGGTGTAACGTCAATGGTAATCGGAGCAATGGGCGCCGTGCGACAAGTCCCCGCTCCTGCAGATGACGTCGAACGATACGTGCTGACACAGGTTGTTACGCAACACACCCTAATTCCTGCGCTAACGCTCGTGATGTGGCGGTGCTAGCCGCCAATGCCCGCTGCACAACATGCCGGTCCTCTCGTTCGGTGGTGTGCCGCGGCTGCGGCAATCACTCATGTCGGTACGTCCGTCCCTCCTGCACCCACCGAATCCATACTCGCCTCACTGTGGCTGGATGTCGTCCCAGACGGGCGCCGATGTCTCGGTACGATAAACTGCTGTCGCGATAAACCACTCTTCTTCCTCTGTGTAACTCCGAAACGTGCTGGAATAACTTCCGTATTCTGCGACGAGGCATCAGGAAGCTTCCCACGCACAGATCCGGCAACACAACACACTTCCACTACTTCTGTGCACCCTTCTTATTGTGCTTCTCGGGGATGTGCCGTGCGCACATGATTTGCATATGCCCTGCAATGCTAATCGTTTGCATGTCATCGCGCGGGCGACGCATGCTGCAAATTTTGGGCCAATCGGATGCTTCCTTCCTGGTGTTGCATTTTGGGTGGCCAGCAGTGTATTACGTCTCAAACCTTGACACCGCCGATGCATTCTGAATCTAGACAGGAACAAGAGCAACAACAAGAAGAGTACATTAGGCCCGAGACGTATGGGTAAATTTATAACAAGGCAACTGAGGAGTTTGAAATTTTTTTCTGAAGAACGATTTCTCCGTTTCACTGACGACATAGCAATTTGTGCAAGTGCCCCCCTTGCGCTGCAGAGAATTCCAGGAACTTGCTGACAAGAGTAAAGAAATGGGCTTAAAAATGAACTTACGGAAAATAAAAGTGATGTTCAATAGTTTTAGAAGAGGTGAAGAGTTACACAGTGACGTAACAGATCTAGAAGTAACCGACACCTACATTTACCTTGAGCAACTGATAGCAAGCGAGGGCCGCATCTAAGATGAAATTAAACTGCGTATAAAACTTAGATGGAGTGGATTCGGACGAAACAGTAGAATTTTCAAGCGCAATATACCATTACGTGTTTTAAGAAAAGCGTTTGACAGATGCATCCTTCCAATTCTTACTTATTTCCAAATTTGGCGGTCACATTTTTTCGGCTCCGGAGCCCCCATTAAAAATAACACCGACAAGGGATTATCACTGCCACTTGGTGTCTTGATGTGTGTGTCATCTTTGTAGTCCGTCACGCATGAACCTTAATGACAAAAAAAATGCAAAGGTCTTAAATGTGAACATCTTCCGTTGAGGCTAATGGCAACACCAGCGTCTCATAAGAGACTGGTGTACAGTCTAGTGCATTACTTCATGGATGGAATACACTCCAGACAGGCTTGGGATCCCTCAGATCGTCATCTCATTGGGTAACGCTGGAGAGGCGCTGACCAATTAGGTAACGGACAGACATATTCTATCAAAATACGTGTTATGTGGAGGTGTGATAATGGGAGTGATTGAAGTTTTACAGATATTAATTCAAAGTTATACGAATCTATCGGCTTTTCAATAATTTTTTTTTCTGTTAGAATAACAAAAACATGAATCTGTTCTAGATAGCTGATGGGATATACACTTATGATACAAAAGTGTATTGAAGCTCAATAAGTTTAGTACATGTTCACTCTTGTACTAAACTTATTGTGCTTCAATAAGTTTAGGAATACGAAGTCGTGGATCACGAAAATGAGAGGAGTGGATGATATCATGATCGAAGTAAAGATCCTCAAGTGGCAGCAATATTGCTAGAACTCACCGCCGTTGCAGAGATTGAAAAGGGTCACGAGCCATCGGGTCAACAATTTCTTGCAGGTCAAACGGGTCGGGTCAAAATGTTCCTGACCCGGTTTTGTTTGCGTTATATTTTTGAAGAGCGAAAAAAAAATTTTTTTCCATGAAAAATGCGCACTGTGAATCATTGTGCTCGTTACTGCCCGGGGCCTGAAAAATGATTTATTATGCAAATTAAGGTAAGAGTGTCCTTCCGCCTGAGGGGCAATGTGGAAAACAACATCCACATTTTAGAAACTTTCAACTCATCATAAGCTTGGGTATATTGATGTTGATGTGAAACATGTTCTGAAGCTTGATGTACACTGACGGAAAAAAATCCCACCACCAAGAAGGGGTTGTGTTAGATAAACGACAGTTGGTAGGCGGTGAGGTACATCTGTAAGATGACGTCTATGCAAATTTCGCGCTTGGCGCATACGAGTGACGCTAGTAGCGCCCCTCGGAACATGCAAAGCAGGTTTGCTGTAAATACGCGCTGTAACGTTCGTGAGCGTTAGTTATCGTTGAGATTCGACGTAGGGTGTTGATGTTAGTCAAGAATGCCTTTAAGAAGACGAAGAAGCCATTATCAACAGCTCACGGAGTTTGAACGAGGTCGTGCAATAGGGCTACGAGAAGGTGGATTTTCTTTCCGCAATATTGCAGAACGACTTGGCAGGAATGTAGCCACTGTGCATGATTGTTGGCAGCGGTGGTCAAGGGAAGGTACTGCCTCAAGAAGACCGGGTTCCGGCCGGCCACGTGGCACTACTGAGAGGGAAGACCGCCGTGTACGGCGTATGGCCGTGGCTCATCGTACCGCGTCTGCGGCAGCAATTCGAGCTGCAGTTGCCACCACAGTGACACAACGAACTGTTACAAATTGGTTACTTGAAGGACAGCTCCGAGCCAGACGCCCTCTAGCGTGCATTCCACTTACTCCAAACCACTGCCGTTTGCGACGTCAGTGGTGTCAAGCTAGAGCTCATTGGAGGACGGAGTGGAGATCTGATGTGTTTTCTGATGAAAGCCGGTTCTGCCTGGGTGCCAGTGATGGCCGTGTGTTGGTTAGAAGAAGGCCAGGTGAGCGCCTGCAACCAACCTGTCTGCGGCCGAGACACATTGGACCTACACCTGGAGTTATGGTCTGGGGAGAAATTTCCTATGACAGCAGGAGCACTCTCGTGGTTATCCCACGCACCCCGACGGCACAGTTGTACGTCGGTCTGGTGATTCAACCTGTTGTGCTGCTATTCATGAACAGCATTCCAGGGGGTGTTTTCCAACAAGATAACACTCGCCCACATACCGCTGTTGTAACCCAACATGCTCTACAGAGTGTCGACATGTTGCCGTGGCCTGCTGGATCACCAGATCTTTCACCAATCGAGCACGTATGGGACATCATTGGACGACAACTCCAGCGTCACCCCCAACCAGCATTAACCGTCCCTGTATTGACCGACCAAGTGCAACAGGCATGGAACTCCATCCCACAAACTGACATCCAGCACCTGAACGACACAATGCATGAACGTTTGCGTGCTTGCATTCAACATTCTAGCGGTTACACCGGTTATTAATGTACCAGCATTTCGCATTTAAAATGGCTCTTCTCGCGCTTACATTAAGCTGTGATCTTGAAACCTTAATCGATTAAATATGTTACCTATATACAAATGTATTGCCGCTATTTCATTCCTTTACAACTATTTTTTCGTAGTGTTGGGATTTTTTTTTCCGTCAGTGTATTATCAAGAAAACAACAAAAACTGAAATGAAATGTACGACAAGTTACTTAATGCAAAAATTTTGACTGTAGCGCCATCAAAATTAGGTGGAACAGCCTTAATATTAGTGCGGAGGGACTTTTTGATGTTGTTTGGAAACATGCGTAAAACAATTAGGTTATGTCTTTGAAATGAAGGACGGCAGTTTCAGCACTTCCTGTAAGTAACTGAGTAAATTATACGTTCTCATAATACATTTGTTTGATTTCCGTATAAATAAAGTACCCACTGTGGAGAGACTTTTTGCACGCCCTGTATATACTAAGGAGGATCGAAGAGTAACGCACAGCAATTTTCTTTCTCTTTGCAGGCTTCTAGTTGAAGCTTGCAGTTTGGTAGACAACGAGTTTGAATATCACGCTGCAGACCTGTTTGGCTGGATCTGGTGTCACGGAACAGTGAGAACGACGGCACGCTGATGTCGCGTTTGTTAGCGTCGTCTACGAATGAAGATCAACGCGGTGTAGTCCGATTTTTGTGGGAGGGAAAACTCCTAAGGAAATTCACAAAGAAATGGTCGAAGCGTATGGTGGTAATTGCCTGGACCGCAGCAACGTCCCGAGATTGTACTGTTTCTTTGCAGAGGTCCGCATCAACCTTACCGATTCTCTACTTTCCTGTCGACCTGTAACCGCGCCACTAACTGCCACTGTGAGAGACATTGAACAGGCAATTCTGAGTGACCGGCGCATCCATCTGCGCACATTGGCAAAATTTCCTACGGTATAGCGTACGATATTGTGCATGAGAATTTCACAAGTCAGTGCGCGATGAGTGCCCAAGAACTTGACAGACGACCAGAAGGAACATAGAAAAATGCGCAATTTGAGCCTAGTGATTTAAAAATAATCCTCTCTATCTGTGCTCTAGTGTTTAAAAATACCACCCTATTTTTTTCCTCTGTGATTGACAAGATGTTCTGTCACTTTATTTCTTTGTTTCTCTTCTTTCATTTTTTACGCTTTCCAACCGTAGGTTGAAGAAGCGTATAACCGATATAGTCACGTTCCTTTCGAGCTCTGTGTTTGTGCCCAGTTTTTGAAAGTATATAGTGAGTGTTTGTTCCTATTTTTGTGTTCCCCTTCAAGAAGAAGATCTGTACATTCTTTTAGCTCAGCTCCCAAGTCGGTGAGTTGCATATTTTGTTTGCATTCAGCGTTTTATTATTTTCGATCAAGCTGATCGATCCTTAAGTTAATCCTCGCCATTTACAATGGCTGGCACTGATAAGGGTGATGTCCACGCCCACATCAGTGATGCTCATTCAACCTCCTCCTCCTCCTCACTCTCAGGAGACCAATCAGCATTCATGCACGTCAGAGACGTCATATACGTATACAAGATGTGACGCGAGACTCCTCTGCAAGGGCTCAAGCTGATATCCCTGCCCAAGAGAGTGACGTCACCTTGACGCACGGCCCTGGTTCATTTGCCGAAGCTATGGATGTGACCGATTGCACGGTTGCGTTGCCTTCAACTGGCTCAACTCAGTTTACCAAGCCGCTACCAGCAATGAGCACTGTATCGCATCCTTCCGCTGCCAACTCTACGTCTCTCACTTACTCCACAGTGACCTACGGAGCGAGAGTTCCTTCCAAGTTTATTGCTCTCGTTTTTCCTGACTCTTACGTCAGTGTTGAGGGTAGTTCTGCCACCATCGATATCCCAGAGGATTCCCCAGCCGGGAAACAATTTTTCTCCACAATGGATTTCGGTGTCTGTTTTGATGCATTACCAGACACGAAACTCAAGGAATATAGTATTGCCCTAAAGAAGATGCTTCCTACAGGAGCTTATATCACTCATATGGCTCGAAAGCCACGGGCCGTATTAGTGTATTTTGCCCGTAAAGAACATGCAGACCTTGTGATGACCGCTGGCTTATCCATCAAAGATGTGCATCTTCTGGCTGAACCTGTGGCACAACGACCTATCCAGGTCACTTTCCACCCAGTCCCGCCTGAAGTCTCAGATGTCGCTCTATGCACTTTACTCAGCAAATTTGGCCGAGTGGTTGGACCAATAACGACCCTTTCGGCGGCGCCCAGAGATCCCGATGACAAATCCATTGCAGGGTTTCGTCGAAGTGCCCGTGTCATATTTCCGTCGGACGATCATCTGCTTGCGTGCCCGAATATCCTAACCGTACGGTGTGGCCAGCAACGTCGGAGAATCGACGTCATTACCTCCTTGCACTGCACGCTTTGCCATGGCGAAAACCATCTTCGCGTGCACTGCCCACATCAAGTTCCATTGACTCCGACTGGCGCTCCTACAGGTACTGTTCCTACCTCGAAGCGTACTACACCATCTACTTCAGCACAGCAGGCCTCGGAGCCAAGATATGATGAAAAAAGTCCGCTTACAGACGTTGGTCAAAGCAACGCTCCCACAGTCGCTTCCTCTTTTTCACTAGAGGACTTTCCTACAATTGCCTCCTCACACCCGCAACGTCGTCGCTCCACCACTGAGTCCCTTTCAGAGGGTTTACAACCAGCTATTACCACTGGAACCTCCGAAACAGCTGATGTGGAGTCCGTTGGTCCAGAGACGCAGTGTGAGGATGAGACGACCGAACCTCCACTGAAGCGCCGCGGCTCTGGCCGCAGCAGGCGAGTAGGGAAGAAGCAAAACTCTACTTCACCTCGTTCAACCTCCCTCTCCAGCAGTTCTCCTCGACACACCTCGCCAGCCGAAGTCTCCTTTCCCACGGTCGAAGAGTTCGCTGCATTTCTCCAGACAGCCAATATACCTCCCGTACCACTCTCATACATTGATCTCCATACATACTTAACGAATCCGACAAGCTACGCAATAGCGCGTGCCTTAGCAGTCAAGAATCCATCGCTTCGCCAACTTGTGCCGGAGCAGATCTTCAATGTGTCGCATTTCTGCCGCCAGAATGTTCCCACCCATCCGTGGGCACAAATTTTCTCCAGCTCTGAAAGATCTTCAGCTAGAGGCAAGGAACCCCACAATTCAAGATCGTGTCACTTAATTGCAGGGGATTCGCTTCCCCCTCAGCAACTCTCTAGCATATGAAGACCTCAACCCGTTGGGGGCTGATATTCTCTTCCTTCAAGAGACAAATTGCAAACCATCTACCGTCTATTCTCGATGGCGCCAGTGGAACTTTGTGTTTCATCACGCCTATGGACTAACATCTCATAGCGGTCTTGCCATCGGCATTAGTCATACTCTCAATTCTATTATCACATCCCTCTCTGTGCGAAATATTTGTCGAGATCTCTTACAGCATGCATCCTTTACCATCGCGTCTTCCAGATATCATTTATTCAATATCTATATTCCAAGCACTACAACACATTTATCAGTTCTCTTCACGCGTCTTCGCAGAGCACTCGACCGTATCCCACCGTCAGACCATGTTCTCGTTGGTGGGGATTTTAACTGTACCCTGGATCCTCTTCTGGATAGGTCTTCTACAAATAGAGAGCGCCGCCATACCCTGGCGAACCTGCTCCAGACAGTTGTCACGAACAACGCTCTTCATGATGTACATCGGCATATTCATCCATGGTCGACTAATTACACTTGGCGCTCCTCTCATGCGCAAAATCCTTTCTTAGCCCGCCTTGACAGGTTTTATGCCTCCAGTACTCTACTTCCTGCCGTGACATAATCGAGTGTGCATCCCACGGCCTCATCTGACCACTGCGCCATTGCCATCATAGTCCATACTGCACCATTCAAACCCAGGATAATTCGCCCGTGGACATTTGATGATGCACTTCTCTCCGACCCGGCATTCTGCTCTTCGGTCCGGTCATTCCTGATTGACAGACGACCGCAGCTTCAATCTGCACTCTGCGGATTAAATTCTTGATTGGAGATCAAGCAACAGCTCGTTCTGCATGTCCGAAACTACTCTTTCCAACTAAAGACACTCCAGAACATGCGCCTAGACTATGTTCGTTCAATGCTATCCATGCTCAGTCTCAGTGATCCTCTCTTCTCCTCCTTTCAAGAAGAGCTTCGATCTCTTCTCACTGCTCTGGCGCAACAAGCTCTCCGCCGACTTCGTTTGCAACACCTGACGCCGGATGCTCACAACTATGAGTTCCTGACGTCGGTGGAAAACACCCGACGAGCTTCGTCCATACTTCATCATCTACGCCTTTCTTCTCGAGAGGTATCAGATGAGCCGATTGCGCTTTGTTCCCATGTCCGTCAGTACTTCTCCATGAAGTTCAGTGAACCTCCTCAACCATCCTCTGCAGCAATGGATTCTCTCCTTTCTAATCTACCTCAGGTCCCCCCCCCCCCATCTAGCTTCTTCTCTACTCCTTTCCCCCACGCCCTCTGAACTAAACACTACATTCTTTTCTCTGAATTCTAGTGCCGCTCCGGGTCCGGACGGCCTAACCTTTAGCTTTTATAAAACTTTTCTGCCTCTTCTTCTTCCGTTTCTCCTATCCGCTTTCTCTGCTGCCTTTACTTACTCTCCTCTCCCGAGGGGATTCACAAATGCATACGTTGTCCTTTTCCCCAAAAAAGGTGATCTCCTTGACTTAGTGAACTGGCGCCCAATTTCCCTACTGAATCTCGACTACAAACTTTATACCAAGCTTCTTTCACAACGACTAAATCCCATCCTCACTTACATCCTCTCCCCTAACCAGACTTACACAGTTCCCGGCCGTTCCCTATCTCACAACATCCATCTCCTGACTGATCTAATTCACCTTGCGCGCTCCCGCTCTGAACCCCTCGCCCTCCTCTCTTTAGACCAACAGGCCGCCTTTGATAATATCTCCCACACTTATCTCTCCGCCACACTTCTCCGATTTGGATTTCCATCTCCGTTTATTTCTCTCCTCACCTCCCTCTACCAGGACGCCAGTTTCCAGGTCAAGTTGCCCACCTTTCTTACAGCACCAATCCTCTTCCGCCGTGGAGTGAGGCAAGGCTGCCCACTCTCCGGTCAACTTTTCGCTATAGCTTTAGAACATTTTCTCCGCTCCGTTCAACGCTCCTTTCAAGCCACCCTGCCGGACGTGGCTTGAAAGGAGCGTTGAACGGAGCGGAGAAAAGGTTCTAACGATACCATCCGTGGCTGGATGGTATCGTGGAATACCATCCAGCCACGTCTTCCGTGGCGTATGCAGACGACGTTACCTTCTGTATACGCCTGGATTCACAGTTCTCTTTGCTCCAAAGTCTTTTCGCCGATTACGCCTCCTGCTCCGGAGCTGCAATTAATACAACCAAAAGCACAGGTCTGTGGTGCGGCTCATATGTTGACCGTTTGGATTCCCCATGGGGAGCGCACTGGTCTTCAGCCTCTCAACGTTTCCTTGGCGTACATCTTGGCGTCCCAGGTGAAGCCTCCAGCACAACGTGAAATACCATCCAGCCACGTCTTCATCGGTCAACTGCGTTTTGGCGAAAAGCGCAGTTCTGCACCTCATATTTTCAACGTGCACGTCTTGCGCAAACCTATCTTCTCTCCATGTGCACACATTCCTGGCTTGCTACTAAATCCCCACTTCTTCGTCTCAATGATATCACTCGCTGCTTCACCTCAGTTATCTGGACCGGACACCACTGGCTCAGTGCCCCCAAGCTCAGCCTTCCTCCTGACCAAGGTGGCATTGGCCTAATTGATACACGACTGTACTATCAAGCTCTCCGGATTACTTCGTTCCTCCGTCTTCATACCTCACCTGTTGCCGACGCCGTTACCGCAAGGAATGTCATCACCTCTTCGAGCAACACTAATTTCACTTTCACTTCTTTCATTCTAATGGACCTCCGTACTACCACTCACTCTCGCCTTCCTCCTGCCTTACGGGAGACTATTACCTTTCTCCGCTCTCTCCCGCTCACTCGATCCCCACCCGATTCCACCACTGAACTCCTTGCCGAACCCCTGTTCTTCTCCTCTCTTCTTCACCCCCTCATCTTTCATGCTTCGCCTATCCTTCTTGGCTCCGAGTCGGAGTTGTAACCGTCAAAGACCTTGTAACCTCAGATCTGTCCTGGCGACCCTACGCCAGCCTCCCACCCACCGTTCTACTTTCACCCTCCTCTCGCTCTGTCTATGACTCCCTACTCTCTACCATCATTGCTAAGTTTCCTCATCTCGCAACCACCACCGGCCTGACCTTTGTTCCTTCCGCCTCCCTCCCCCTTCCTTTCTTTCTTTCAGTCGGCAGATCTACACTTCCACTATCCTCTCTTTCAACCTCAGTTCTCCATCGGTTACTTTTAAAATCCCACTCTCCTTCTCCCCTTCACATCCCTGATGTCTCCCAATCCTCTCTCACCGCTGTCTGGTCTGCCACCCTTTCTCCTCTTTTAGCTCCTCTTGAAATAAACACTCACTGGCTTTTTCTCCACCGCCTTCTTCCCGTTCCATCCATCCTCCACCGCATGACCATTCTTGACTCACCTCTTTGCCCCTTCTGTGCTCAAGAAGCTGATGTCTCTCACGTTTATCTACATTGTGTCCTCCTCTTTCCACTACTCCATCTTGCATTTTCCATTGCTCAACGTTCAGCCACAACTGATCTTCCTTTCGATGCCTATAAGACACTCCTCCTGCAGGTTTCTCCGCCAGTCAAGCTTCCACCCATCTGCTCATATATTTTCATCCTGGTGAAACATGTCATTTACGTATTTCATCAGCGCTGCCGAGATATCTCATCTCCTTATACCATCCACCAAGCTTCTGTGGAACTTCTGTGCCACTTTCGGGAGCGTCTCCTCTCAAGACTTCGTCTAGAGAACCTTGTGGCCGTCGCCCAACAGAGAGAACAACATTTCCGTTCCACCTGGTCTCCGGCCGCCTCCTGGTTCGCCGGCATGCCAGCGACGTTACAACTGACTGTCGGTAGTTTATAACCTCGTTGCTCCTAGCTCTGTTGAACTTCAGTTCAACGTGCATGCTCACCATTGGTTTTCGGAATCAAACTTCAACATACAGCTTATATCTTCTAACATATGTGAATATATATGCACCATACTGTACAAATGTATATAGTCTTACTTGTTTTCTCTTTTATTATAATTTTTTCTACCAGTACTAAGACATCGTAATTCCGTTTGCCTTAGGTTTCACATTGTCTACTTTGTCATCTACAGTTCTCCTTTTGTACAGTGCTTCATTATAATATTCTCGTTCTGTTATATGTCAGCACTATAATATATTTATGCTTCGAGACGAAATGTTTCGACAATCTCTCTTATTGTTCTTGTGCAAAATGCCTGTACCTCTTACCGCGAGGCTCCTTTGTGAATCAATACATCGTGCTGTATATAATGTACATAGAATTTTAGAGTTTGTATATTTTACCGTACAATATATGTACCAGGACGCCCATGTTCGCCTCCTGAACCCAACCTTGTTAATAAAATTGTGTTGAACTGAAGAAGCGTATATGCTTCAGCTTTGTCCGTACGCACGATAACTCACGTGAAAATGGTTCGATTTCGACGAAATTTTAGTATGTGGTAGGGGACCACCTGGGGACGAACCCAATTGAAAATGGGCGAAACAGGGTCAAAGGTCAGAACATACGAGCGGGATCCCTTCTATTGCTCATATGCGTCATAACTTGCGTAAAAATGGTTCGATTTCGATAAAATTTTTGTGTGTGGTAAGGAACCACCTGGGGACGAACACTATTTAAAATGGGCTGAATGGGGTCAAAGGTCAGGACATAAAAGCGGGATCTCCGCCCCGGTGACGCAGTGGTCTAAGGCGCTGGCCTCTGATCATTCGTCCGTAAGGAGTCCGGTTTCGAATCCCGGTGAGGCATGGATGCTGTGTTTGTCTTACGGCGCTGGCTCTCTCCCTTCCCTGGAACCAGTGACCCTAAATTAGGGACGGGCGACTGCTTATAGCCCATTGAGTTGCTCACGGTGGTCGTTAATTATCCAATCAAAAAAAAAGCGGGAGCCATTCCAATGTGCGTCATAACATGCGTAAATATGGTTCGATTTAAATGAAATTTTAGTATGTAGTAGGGAACCACCTGGGCACGAATCCTATTGAAAATAGGCGAAATGGGATCAAAGGTCAGGCAGGGCATAAGAGCGGGATTTATTCCATTGCCCTTATGCGTCATAACTTTCGTAAAAACAGTTCGATTTCGGTGAAATTTTAGTATATGGTAAGGAACCACCTGGGGACGAACCCTATTGAAAATGGGCGAGATTGGGTCAAAGTTAAGGACACTGGAGTGGGATCCATTCCATTGCCCTTGTGCATCATAACTTACCTAAAAATGCTTCAATTGCGACAAAACTTTAGTATGTTGTTCCGGAGGTACGCTGAACCGGTTCTGTTGAATATCATCGAAATGGGGTCAAAATTCAGGACACAGGAGTAAGATTTATTCCACAGCCATTATCCACATAACTTGAGTAATAGTTTCTGGTATGTTGGAAAGCGTATCATAATCAATGCATTGCATGATTTTACTAACTTGTTTATTTTTCTTTCACTGTTATGAAATGGTTGCCGAGCGTAGAGCAGAAACGCAATCTGTCTCCGGGACAACCGAGACTAACTGAGCTTATTGCTTAAATTACAGAGTAGGTTCACGCATCTTTAGAACGTTTTTGATGAGAAATTACAGAAAATTAATGAAGCTCAAATAACTGAAACGGGCAATAGCGTGTTGGATAAACACGAAACAATCTACTGCAGCTAATTATCGTCTATTAAGAAAATGGCGAACGTAAACTAGCGGTGGATAGAAGGCTGTGTTTTTGCTCTTTACGAAGAGAACTCTTCGTATTTGTATAATTAACATTGTTGATAAGAGAGGGAAGAATCGTCATGCTTTGCTGAACACCAAACATAATCCAAAGTAGGAAGCCGCCCCGGTGGCGTGGTGGTCTAAGCGATGGCCTCTGATCACTCGTCCGTAAGGGACCCGGGTTCGAATCCCGGTGAGGCATGGATGTTGTGTTTGTCTCATGGCACTGGCTCTCTCCCTTCCCTGGAACCAGAGGCCCTAAATTAGGGACGGGCGACTGCTTATAGCCCATTGAGTTGCTCACGGTGGTCGTTTAACCTCCAATCAAAAAAAAAAAAAGTAGGAATGTGCTTTTGCGATTATTTCAATAGTAAGGTCCTGGTCTTAAAAGAAACTCCACTGACCCAAAGAGCAATCGCTAAGTCGTTAAAAATCTCTGCATCAACTGTAAACAATGTAAACAAAGATTTGAATCTGAAAAAAAATCATAATGTTCCCCGACATTATGATTAGGCACTTGGCTGAGTACAGAACACGGTGTAGACTTCTTTATGGAAATCTCTCAGCCGGAGAGGGACGAAAATTTATTGTGACTATTGATAAAGCATGGATCTACCTAAACGACTGATAACAAAAGATAGTTGATTTACTGTCGCAGAAGAGCACGAAAAAACTTACAGTCTTGTTTTCAAGAATCCAAAGAAAGTTTCAGTAAAGAATTCATGATTATTCCTGGTTTCCCGTACAAAAGGAAGTTGCGAAAAGAATGTTAAAATCTATTCTACGTGTTACGAATAATGTTCTAACTCCTATCTTTTAAGAGGAAATACCATTCCTTTATAGAGTAGAACTCCGTCAGGATAAGGCTGCCAGTCATACATCGAAGTCTAGCACTCTATTTCTTGATGAAATGAAAAAAAAAATCAGGTCAACACATTTTGCCCGTATTTCTTCAAAGACCTCTGACATGTCACCAATGGACTGGTGAGCCTTTGGACTGCTAAAAAGAGCTTTTTCGGAATGATTGGGCTATGGAAAGCAGAGGCAGAGGAGTGGAATAAATAGCAATTTTTAGAAATACCGGAATATTCGCGTAATGGGCTGCGATGTGGACACCATCTGGCATGCTATGCCTGTCCGTGAACTATGTGCGTCTATTCCAACGCGTAGTAATAGTTTGCATCCGAACCGGAGGCGGCGCTACAACGTACTGACTTGTTTCACTGGTGCAGCTATTTTATCCGAATAAATGACACAACTGTTCTGGAATTGCAATAATTTTCTTTCCTGTTCATGTACATTACACATACCAAATTTCATTTGGATTTGTTTATTCCCTCTGGGCACTTCGTTCTTTTTGCGAAGAGTGTATTTATGCTTTATACCCAGAAGTGTTCTAATAATCACCTAGTTTCCTGTATGCGTTTTTAATTTGATTTTCTTTTTATTTGCAGATGTGGATTTTACTCGTCTGTTTCTTAAGCGAATTGAACGCCCGCGCATATGTTGTGCCAAGGTTTCTTGAGGCTCTGGATGAAAGGATGGTTTTTGAAGAGAATGCAGGAACTGGGGTGGAAGATGGCCGTCATGATCCCGTCCCCTTAGCGCATTGCTGTCGCATCAACCGGAAGTTCAGGATTTACCACGGAATCTGCGCATGCGCCAACGTACTTGCCATGGGATGCAGTGAACTTCATCTGTACTTCCTGTTAACAAAACTGCGGAATGCTTTCACTTGAAAAACAATGCTCCCCCAGAATGGTGAACACAGAGTAACTTGGAATTCCTGTTGCAAGCCGTGAAAATCTTAAGAATTGTCCGCACAATGAAATTGGTGATTTTGAATCGGGAAACGAATTAGGAAAAAAAAAGTACGCATTTTGTGGAGACAGTAAAGAAGACGGGCCAGTGTATTGTACTAATTAACTCCAGCTAACTGTCCTCAGGTGACGCAGTTCAAAGGGACTATTCATCGTTGTTTTTATCCTTGTCAGAGTTAATTGTAGCTATTTATTTCATCTTATTTTTTTGAACGTATCAGCAATATGTATGCCATTGTTCTGTGAATAGCTGTACTTTGCTGATATTAAATCGGACTGTGTTGATACTTCTCTTTCAGTGTCTTCTTGATCCAGGACGCGGGCGGCCTAGTGGTTAACGTTCGTAACTGCCACGGAGAAGACCTCAGGTTCGATCCCAGGCCAGTACGAACGCTCGAACCACTAAATATCCGCCGTGCGTCGGATGGGCACGTTAAGCCGTCGGGCCCCGGCGCCCTGGTAATAAATAAGGGCGTCTTCCTACCCCTTTCTACCTGGCTTCCGTGTAACTTTTCCATCGGGCACTCTAGCCCAAATCTCCTAGCTTCCTATTTCTAAGGGTTGCTTAAGACCTGAGGTCAGACACTCCCTAAAATCCTGTGTATATGATCTGATCAGTGTCTTCATCTATTGTAAGTTAGTGATGTTATTGAGTTTGATATTTAACAACGACTCCTTTTTAAGGGTCCCTTTTACTTTACGCAATTCAAAAGGACTGCCAAGCCATATTTCTTATAGGAAGTGAGTTATTTACTTTTCTGTAGAAGAGTTATCAAAATAGCTTCCGCAGAACCACGCAAATTCAGCTGCTCTTCGCTCTTCAAAACCTTAGATTTATTCCCTTTATTATGTCAGTATGATACTAAGGACGAGTGACGTGAGTGGACAGGAATACATTGATGGATAGTATTACTTACTAGCAGATGAAGAAGGAGAAAGTAAAAGTTTTGAAATGAAAGATCTTATTTTAATTAAGACTATTTTTTCATCCTTTAATAATACCATGTTTGAAACAGTACTGTTACAGTTTAATGAGAAACATAAAGTTTCCATTTGGTTCCTAAACTTGTTGAAAAATTCAGCAATTACAAAAAGTACGTAACATCCACTAGAAAAGTGCATATGTATAAAGGTAGAAAACCTTTGGGTTTCAACTCACGATTTTTAAATTAGATTTAGCTCGACAAAGCGGTCGTTTTTCTTTAAAGGAAATATTCAAGTACAGAACATTTCTTATTAAAAAATGCAAAGTTTTCAGAAGCAACTAAGCAAAACGAAATAAATAAAGCAAATAAGAATCGACTGACATTCCCTCATTTAAAAGTTTTACCAGTTAAGTACTAATTAAATCCAGATATGTGCATGTGTAGACGGAGTAACTGGATGAATACCTGTGCAACCAGCAGGGCCCAACCATTGGGAAGGATTGATTCCCGGGGCCCATGCTGGCAGGAAAGTCTCAGGCACGAGCGGATCCAGAACTTTATCTCAGGAGAAGGGAAGGAGGCGGTTGCCTCGGTCAAAAAAATAAAAAGAGAGACTTTGCGTTAGAGTAGCACACAACACATACAGTATGCACTTCATATCTATGTAACTGACACAGTCTTTATGCATACATGTCTTTTACTGATTATGAAACGGCATTTGATTCCATAAAACCGTCAGCAGTTACAGTGGCTTTGAAATCCTGCGGTATTGACGATGAATACTTTAGCATTTTTAACGACATCTACATAAGTGCAAAGGTTCGGCCAGTTGATCATACAGCGCCAATAAAAATGTGAGTGAGCCAAGCCGGCACCTTATCTCCCAAACTCTTTAATGCCACATTTTTTATTGAAGATTTAAGGACCACCGTGAGCAACTCAATGGGCTATAAGCAGTCGCCCGTCCTTAATGTAAGGCCACTGGTTCCAGGGAAGGGAGAAAGCCAGTGCCGTAAGTAACGCGCTTTATCGATTCCATCACTGGGATTCGAAACCGAACCCACCTCGGACGAATGGTCAGAAGTCAGCGATTAGACAACTACGCCACCGGGGTGGCTAGAGGTATTGTTATAAAAAAGCCTGTAGATTCGATACTTTAAAATTTCCAGATTTATTTTCTTTACCTTTGTTGTGCTGGAAACGTGTTCCTCTGAGCGACTTTCTTCTTTTTTATACATTGAGCCCTTCCTTCCTTAACCTGCAAGCCAGCTAACCTTAATTTGGGAAAACTCGGAATTGCGTGCATTGCCTAGTATTTGAGGAGTTACACGATAGTTTAATTTCCAAGCAATATTCACATTTAAGACTCTCGTTTCATCTGTAAATCGCTGTGCAAAAATTCGAAATTTTGTTTCTTTTGTCCCGACCCAATGCCCAGGCGAGCAGCTCATGATATTGATTTTCACTGAAAGAGCATATGTACATATTTCCACCTTGCGTAGTACCCCGATCTCCCCTTTCTCCGTTCTCCTGAATTATTTACTGACATCAGTTCCGTCGGACAGTTAGACACATACGTAAAGCAACAGCCTGAAGCAGCTGTGGGTCTGGAGCGGCCTTGTCTTGGTCATGCTGAGATGACGAAAATCTCGTGTCAGCTAAAACTGTCTCCAGATTCTCGACAGGACTCTTTGTGGAACGCTCAATACCGTGGGAATTTCCGTGTTGGAGTGACCCACCTCCCTCGTACCAATGGCCTCCACCGCTGTAAATCGTCATTTCGATGTCTTTGTGTCATAGTAGGCTCGACGTATCACTGAATGAAAACCAAGAGTTGCCTAGAAGAGTTACCAGATGAGAATAGACTCGCACGCATGTCTTTTAAGGCAATCCTCGTTTGCATCAGGGGTGGCCATAACAGCGATGCGTGGCTCTAAAAAATTTCGGTGATTTGAGCATGTCGTCATCATCGAGCGCGATTCAACTGCAGATGGCAGATGTAGACATGACTCGGCTCCAATCTCCCGCTTTCTTGCACTCGTGTCGTGTTTATTGAGGTCAATTGTAATCAAAGAGATGTATTAACTTAGTTATTCTTGTTATGTTTATCTAGTTATTCTTGTTATATTTTAGTTATAATTGTTATATTAATTTAGCAATTCTAGTTATATTGATATAATTATTCTATAGTTATATTATTTGAGTTATTCTAGTTATATTACTATCATCAAGCAAGGTGTGTGTATTGTGCCTTCCTGTGTTGGATATTCTTGGCATTTTTCTAACGCCATAATGCCAAATTGTGCAGTGACCATATGCAAAAATAGAAAGAACACGAAAGGGAAAGGAATTATTTTCCACAGTTTTCTTAAAGATCATATACCAAGAGAAAGGAATGGCTCATCAAATGCAGAAGATTATAAAATAAATTTCTCAAATGCAACTGTATGCTCTGAACATTCCGCTGAGAAAGGCCACGAAAAATACTACCAGACCAGCTACCAGAAACACCGCATGTAATGAAATCTTTTTGTAAGTTACTGGCTGAAAAATATCCTGAAGCACACGAGAAACTTATAAAAGTGTACATTAGGAGAAGGGTCATCTTGAGGATGCGCCGTCTTAATATTACTACCAAAGCAAAGAGGACAGTAGAGCAACATCGAAAGAAAGTTCGAAATTAGTAAGCCTCAAAAGTAGCAAAATGACTGAAAGTTAATTACAGAATATTACTAGAACAAGCCGCCAACGGTAACCGATAAGTCGGGTGGAGTTGACAAATTTTGAGCGAAGCTATTGCAAAATCTAAGCTCACTAAGGCGTCTATTATAACAAATTCTAAAAAATTAACGCGTAAAATTTATGCCTTCCAAAACAAAAGTACGAAACATTCTAAAACAGAAATGCCTAAAATTTATCATAAACTACTTTCCTTTTTTTTTTTTTTTTTGATTGGATTTTTAACGACCACCGTGAGCAACTCAATGGGCTAAAAGCTGTCGCCCGTCCCTAATTTAGGGTCACTGGTTCCAGGGAAGGGAGGAGAGAGCCAGTGCCGTAAGACAAACACAACATCCATGCCTCACCGGGATTCGAACCCGGACCCCTTTCGGACGAATGATCAGAGGCCATCGCTTAGACCACTGCGCCACCGGGGCGGCCTACTTTCCTTCACGCCTTCACGTTGGTTGTGATCAGATTGCGTGTAAACAAAGCGGAAAGACACACTCAGATCGGGCACGACGTTTTTCATTTTGTATCGCAAAAGACAGAGACACATACGGTACTAAATCCTATAACACTGATACACCCTGTAATGTGGCAAAGTATTTAACAATGAGTGATTTTTCTTTTGCTTTTGTCGGAGGCTTGTTAAAACTGTCTCTGTGGGATCTATATTTTCCTTTTCTCGCTGTTTGTTTACAAAGCAGTATCATGCACTTTTACCACTTAATTTTATATACAATTTAATTATTCCAATCTGAACTTTAAACTTTGTTTGAAATGTATTAAACATGCTAATAATCCATGTATCTATTCCGCATTTGGACAGTATTGTGGGCCTCGCTTTATATTAGCTAAATAAGTGTCGCTGTATCTAAAATCTACAACGAATATGCTTTTTATGTATGTGTTTGTGGTGGGAAATTACTGATATAAGCAAAACGAAATTATAACTGCCTTAAAATATTTTGCATATTGGAAAACCTACTTTGGTACGTGAGCGTACACTGGCGGAGGTGACGGGTGATAGCGAGTTACGAATTTTCGTCGATACGCCATCTTTCAGAGCATCGCGCTCGATCGTTACGTCACGACCATCAGCCAATGGCAGCTATTCCTCCGTAAAAACCAACCTAACCGTCTTTAAATAACCTTGGTTTGCATCTTCCGGCTTATCTTCAACAAAAGTTAATATCGGTATTGTCTTCAGAGTAGCGAAACCTGCATGTTCGCCAATCAATTTTCATGACATTGTTTTACATACATCACCATGTGTATGTATACGTTTCTGATTATTATTCTTTCCTCTTGAGCAGCAGTGGGTATTTGATATAATTGACACAACGGCCTAAGCGCTGACTTCTGTCATTTATCCGAGATGGGTCCTTTTTCGCATTCCGGTGTAGCATGGACCTTGTCTCACAGCAATGGCTCTCTCCCTTCCCTGGAATCAGTGGCTCTAAATAAGGAACACGCGACTGCTTATAGCTTTACGAGTTGCTCGTAGTGGTCCCTTAAACCCGAAAGAAAACATGATTTTTTTTTTTTTGATTGGAGGTTTGACGACCACCGTGAGCAACTCAATGGGCTATAAGCAGTCGCCCGTCCCTAATTTAGGGTCACTGGTTCCAGGAAAGGAAAGAGCCAGTGCCGCAAGACAAACACAACATCCATGCCTCACCGGGATTCGAACCCGGACCCCGTTCGGACGAATGATCAGAGGCCATCGCTTAGACCACTGCGCCACCGGGGCGGCGAAAACATGAATTAGCTAATAAGAATAACCCCGTTACACGACATGTTGGCTAACTCATTTTACACACGCACTAAGGCCATGAACATCCGCCCTGGTGGCGCAATGGTCTAAACGATGGCTTCTGATCATTCGTCCGAAATGGGTTTGGGTTCGAATCCCTGATGAGGCATGGATATTGTGTTTGTCTTAGGGCGCTGGCTTTCTCTCTTCCCTGGAACCAGTGGCCCGGCGGTCGTTGAAATCCCAAACGAAAAAAGAAGTTTGTAAGGTATTATTACACATAATGAAGAAATTAATCTGTGAATTTGAAAAAAAACACAAAAAACTTCGGCTTGTATGGCAACAACGAGGGACATTAAATTATATGAGAAATAGTTAGCTGGTGTCCGTGAATGCACAATTAAACGTCATGTGTTCAGTACTCTTGGTTAAAAAAAAACAAAAAAAACATTGATATATGTGCATTATCCACGGAGGTTGAAATAAGGAGAGAAAGTATGACGTCACAAACATGGATCAATCTTAAGATGGCTGCCGTGACGTTTCGCTGGCTTCACTTGGATTGTATTGAGACAACGGAGAGTGCTATCTCCCCGATTTCTAATAAACTCTTTGGCATCATCTTACCCTCAATGTCGATACCCACTTTACATGATACAGTGACTACAGATCGGCTGATAGATGGCAGCACTACAGTGCCTAGAAGAATTAGTGTGTCGTGCTCGCAGAAAAACTTGCTGCCCGCAATCATGAAAGCAGTAGATGGCGCTGCGATCGGATGTCACGTCGCTTTTCGGGAGGAAGGACGACGAAAATGCACATCTTTCTATGACACACACCCAGCTCGTCAGCATTATGTGTACTCCTTGAACGATATTTTATAAGCAGATAACTTAAGTATTTACGAAATAATCGACACACCTCTTTCACCACTCCCTCACCCCCCCCCAAAAAAAAAAAGAACGAACGGGGTGCTCAAGATTCATTAATAAGGTTATCGTAGTTTAAGTTAAGCTTTGCATTGTGCTAACGTCAACATTAATGTTAGATATTTCGGAAAGTTTTAGAGTCATACATGGGTTACATTATGCAAAAACACTGGAGACCAATATGCAGTTTACAATCACTGAAACATCAACTTACAGTATAAAGTAAAAATTAAAAAAAGAAAATATTTTGCCCCTCAAAACCTTACCGGAAAAAAAAGGGGGAAATATTTTCTCAATGAGACATGGGCTTTATAATTTGCATTCCAATAATCCAAATAGGTCATGAAATTCAGTAACCTAAAAACTTAAAATTATTTAATAATGTACTTCATTTTTGAGCAATGAGTGACTAAATTTCTTGGTAAGAACATGGGATCAAAATAAATATTGAAACTTAATGCTTTCCATTTAGTTGCAGAGTGTGGCTTTGAAAAGAAGCCTTTTAATGAGTTAAAAATAGAATACAACAAATGCGATTACTATTTTTAAAATTGGTCTAATTTCTAATAATATACCAACTGTAATCCATTTTTAAAAATCATTCCTAAAAAACCTTTGCCTGTGACACGATAAACAAAATGAATCATACTGAACAGAAGTAAATATACAAAACCTGAATGTATATGATGACATTCTTTTAAAGAAAAATAATTATAACATTTTTCTTTACTTTTCTTCACCTTATAATAATTATGTGATTAAATTTGCTATTCAAATGGGTTTGCAGTGAAGAGAGGAAAATTCTTTTTCACTTTAAGTAAAAAGTTTAATAAGGTAAAAATTAAGAAGTGGGTGTTCATGGAGTCTGTGTAAATGGGATAATTCTATGCAGTCCTTGTAAACTATTTTTACCCTTAAAAAAAAGGAAATTATTAATGTAGCATACACACAGGCGTAGCATGGGGAAGGCACAGTAGGGCATGTGCCCCCCTCTCCCCACTTAAAAATTGGAAAACTAATTAGTCGTTCTCCTTTTAAATGCCATAAAGTGTGATATACAGCGAAGTGAACACTACGTAATAGCCATCATTGTTATGACTGCTTTCCAGCAGAAATTCATGCGCAATAGCATGCAGTCATCTTTACGATGGGTTTCATCATCAGATGACAGCATGAGGTCAGTGCCGTCTTAACGCTTTTGGGGGTCCTGGGCCGTCATATTTTCCGAGGCCCCCGATTATGTATATACAGAACATATACAACATATGGATATATATATACAATGTATCAGAATTATTATATCATCATCATCATCATTGTCAACCATTATCAATCCACTGCTGGACGAAGGTCTCCCCAAGTTTCCTCCACAACGGTCTGTCTTGTGCCAGTCTCCTCCATGTCACTCCCGCATATTTACGAATTTCATCCACCCATCTCCCATGTGGTCTTTTTCTGGGTCTTTTCCTGTCCCTTGGAATCCAATCTAAAATTTCGGCTGTCCATCTATGGTCTGTCCTTCTGGCAGTATGTCCAGCCCATTGCCATTTCAGGGATTTAACTCTGATCATGATGTCTTCCACTCTCGTCATTTTTCGGATCCACGAGTTCCTCTTCTTATCTCTCCTGGTTATACCAAGCATGCACCTCTCCATGCTTCTTTGAGTTGTCTGCAGCCTTTGTATGTCTCTTTTAGTTAAGGTCCACGTCTCTGCACCATACGTAAGCATTGGAAGGATGCATTGATCAAACACTTTTCTTTTAAGACATAATGGCATATTGCTCTTGAAAATTATGCTGTTTCTTCCAAAAGCTCTCCAGGCAAGTTTTGTACGCCGATTAATTTCTTCATCAATGTGACCCTCACTTGATATCTGCTGTCCAAGATAAACATACGTGTCTGTTATCTCCAGTTTTTCTCCATCAATCGATAAATCTTCATTTCTTGTAAAAGCATTGAACATCACTTTTGTCTTCTGAAAGTTCATTTTTAATCCCACTTCTTTACTCTTGTCAGCAAGTTCCTGGATCATACTCTGCAGCTCTGATGGGGTAGTTGCAAAAATGACTATGTCATCAGCAAAACGAAGGTGGGTTAGATAATCTCCATTAATCTTTATCCCTTTGTTTTCCCAGTTCAGTGATTGAAAGACATTTTCCAATGTGGCATTAAAGAGCTTCGGAGATATGGTGTCACCTTGTCTCACTCCCTTTCCAATTTTTATGTGTGTTGTATTTTCAAACAGCCGAATCTTTGCACTTGCATTTTCATAGATGTTATTAATAATATTAATGTATGCATCTTCAATACCGCAGGATTTCAGAGCCGTGGTAACTGCTGATGGTTTCACCGAATCAAAGGCTTTTTCATAATCGATAAAAGCCATGCACAATGGAAGTTCATATTCCCTCGCTCTTTCAATTAGTTCTCTCAGTACGTGGATATGATCTATTGTGCTGTAGCCACTCCTGAATCCAGCTTGTTCTCTCGGTTGAGCCATGTCCAGTGTTACCTTCAAGCGGTGTGAAAGAACTTTAGTGAAGATTTTATAAACCACTGATAGGAGGCTGATAGGTCTGTAGTTCCTGAGGTCCTCAATGTCACCTTTTTTATGTAGCAGGATCATTGTAGCATTGTTCCAATCCTCAGGAATCTTCCCTTCATTAAGGCATCGAGTGAAAATTTGGGCGAGTACTGTTTCAATTTCTCCACTTGCTTCTTGTATGATGTCTATAGTAATTCCATCTTCTCCTGGAGCTTTCCCCCGCTTCATGTTCTTGATTGCATGAGCAACTTCTGCTGGGAGGACTGGAAGAACTCTGGTACCTTTCATGATGTCTGGAGTACATGTATCATCCCTTTCGTATAATTTGGAGTAGAAATCTTTCACTCTTGTCAAAATTTCGCCTCTATTTCTTGTTATAGAACCATCTTCTTTTCTCAGAGCCATAATCTGTTTTCTTCCCTTACTGAGATGTCCCTTTGCTATCTTTAGGCTTTGGTTGTTTTCAATTGCTTTCCTCACTAGCTCACAGTTGAATTTCCTTACGTCTTCAGTGATACTTTTTCGTGCTGTCTTGCATAGCTCTATATATTCCACTTTGGAAGTCACATCTTCTTTAGTTGTCCTCATCTCTCTTCTTTTTTGCATCAACATTTTCGTTTTTCCTGATAATTTGTTTACATGCAACTTGTTCTTAGACCCAGCTAATTTTGTTGCTGTTTCCATAAGAGCTTTGGTTACTTTTCTGTTAACTTCCGAAATATCCACTTCTTCCGATGTTAGGCCTTCTAAAGCAGAGAATCTGTTCTTCAGTTCCAACTTGAAAGTATTATGGTGTTTTTTAAGGTTGGTTATGTCAATACGTTTTGTTTGTCTTATGAGCTTGCCACGTTCCAGTTTAGTGTTGAAGTGCATCTTACATCTCACCAATCTATGGTCACTACCTGTGTTGAACTTGTTCAGCACACTGCAGTCTTCGATGACGAATTTTTTGTTACACATAATAAAATCAATTTCACTTGTCGTCCCAATTGGATGTTTCCATGTCCATTTCCTGTGTGGCTTTTTCTTGAAGAAGGAGTTCAAGATGAAAAACCCTTCTGCCTCTGCAAACTCAACGAGAGTATTTCCACGCTGGTTTCTGTTGCCGTGACCGAATTTACCTACTGAAGTTTCATTCTGTTGCCGGTGCCCTATTTTTGCATTGAAATCTCCCATAATTATCTTCAAGTGCTGCTTACCTTTATTATTTAGATGACGAATTTCCTCATAAAATTCTTCAATTTCTTCTTCAGGATGACTTGTGGTGGGTGCATAAGTTTGAATAATCTGAGCCTGGTATCTTCTCGATAGTTGGATAACGAGTCGTGCAGCTCTGTCAGAGGAACTTTCAACTTCTACCACTTTATCCTTCAGTTTCTTGTTTATTATAAATCCAACACCACTAGTTCTGCCAGTATCTGTCCCACGATAATAGAAGAGATGTCCACTTTTCAGTTCAATGAGATCTTCTCCTTTTCTCCTTACCTCACTTAGCCCGACGATGTCCCACTTGATCCTTGGTAGTTCCTCTTCCAATTCAAGAAGCCTTGAATCAGAAGATAGGGAGCGTCCATTGTAAGTAGCCAAGGTCAGCATCAAATGGCAGCCTAGTCCGGTCCTCCGGGGATTCTTAGCACCCTCTGCCTTCATGTCGCACTGGCCGCTGCCTTGGCCAGGTACATTCCAGCTGCCGGAGACTGAGGGCCAAGATTTAAGTTGTAGAGTCATTTTGGAGGTGTTTGGCCATAACTCACCACGCTGGCCAAGCGGGTTGGTGAGTGTGGGATAGCATTTCCTCTGATCCCGATGGTATAGTTATACCGCTATTTGCGGTCGTCAGAGCCCCTTTAGTGGGAACAGGATGCACCACGAGAAGGCGGGGTTGACATTTGTCAAGGAGAGGCTGTGATGTTACGCATCACCTGACCTTACATCCCAGAATTATTATATACACCACCATTACTATGTTACCCCTATGAGAAGCAATATTCAATATCCAGTAACTTTTTAAATACCACTTGAACGAAAAATGCCGTGTTCGAAGTGGGCAGGTATGGCATACTGGTAGTTAACAAAAATGGAAGTGAGCATACCGGCAGTTAAAAAAGCATTGTTTACCCATCCTGGTATGTAATAAATTATAAACCCGTCACAAACTACGTAAAGAAATTAGGTTGAAAGCACAAATTTTAACGCAAAAATCAGCAAATGATATTTTTAATGGCTAAAATTGAAAAATGATTAGCAGCTGGGACTGAAAAGACGTTAAGTGCTCTGCTGTTACACTACAGTTTTAGTGTAGCAGCAGAGCACTTAACATACTGAAGCAGAATGGCTTTCGATTTAAAATCTTGGTGTCGACCATATCGGCAGTAGCTCTGTGCCACTTCGATCACTGGAAAAATGGTACATGACAAAAATTGTAGAACTTCATGAAGTGTACCAAATTGCATTCACATTTTGTTGTTCAGCAAATTACAAGAAAATGGGTGCTGGAAGATATAATATTTCTTCCCTATCTTACAAATTATTAAACGAAAATTAAATTGAAACCGAAGAAAGATACCAACCAGCGCCCTTTTCAGACATGACGCACCGGACGAAAATGCGGATATGCAGCCCCCATCAGTTATGTGTGTAAACAGCGACGATGTAAAAAAAATATAAAAGTAGCCCAGGTGGGCAAACCCTAGTGATAAACATACGTGCGCTTCTTCATATATATAACACAAATGACGGTTTAAAAGTTAAAAAATGATTCCGAAAAAAATGCAATTTGTGCGTGGCCCTCAGGCCTCACCCGCATTTAAGATCGGGAGGGATGCCGGCTTTGTTTTTTATTTTGTCACAAAAGATCCACCCGAACTTTCTTCCTGCCTCCTCGGGAAATCGAAGCTATGAGCAAGGTTTAAAAAAAAAGGCAAAAAAACTTCCAACTTTCTGGATTGGTGTTTCTTCTTTTCTTTAAATAAAAAAACCTGCTGGTGAGTGGTAAAAGATTTTAACTTTTTGTAAACCCATAAGACTCTTGGGACGTTAGGGGCCCTGGGCACCAGCCCCGTTGGCCCACCCCCTAAGATGGCCATGCATGAGGTGCTTCGAAAGGAGTTGCTTTTTTGTATTCATTAAGGTGAATCAACAAATCCTGGCACACCTTACAGGTTTGGCACCAATGGCAACTGAACAGGTGCCTTTTCAGGAAAAATATTTTCAAAAATGCTCTCCCAACCCAACAAGAAAACACCAGTTTACACTTATCCGTGCCCCCCCCCCCCCCCAGAAAAAAAATTGGTCACACTACGCCTATGTGCATACATGTCAGGAGAATTAAATACTTAATGAATTGTTACTGAAAAGATTAAGCACAGAAATTTCAGGGTGATTCAAAGCTAAAGTTCAAGGCAGTGATGTTTTATTAGAATACATGCCAAATTCCATGTAATAGTGAGACACAGAATGCTGGTTTTAAACATTTGTGATAAAAAATATTATTATGAATTTGTTTCATGCTTACCTCTTCTTGTACTGCCTTCACAGATCTATTTTCTACACGACCAGAAAAAAAGTACATAGCTAAGATTGTTTCCATTCAACCTGCACATTTCCCCCTTTCAATATGTAACATTGAATAGATGTTCGGCTTTTCGATCACATATTTCACTCCCAGCCCTGCAATAAGTAATAATGAATTGTGGTCCTGCTTTTGATTGCACTTTCACATAGTCTTGTGGATGATGCAGAGTTAACTGATAATCTCCTTTTGATGTGAGAGAAATAAATTTGTGCTCATGTTCTTCCTTTAACAGCCACAAGAAAATACAATAGCAGGCAATGGTAGTTAACACTACTGAATCTTTAGGATAGTTAAGCTTACCATAATCTGTTGCAGTTAAATAAACAAAGCTGTAAGATTATGCAAGATCTAAATCTATTAGTTTGTTATGAATAAATAAAAAAATTACACTTGAACAGTTTGTTTCAAACTTGGTTCGAAGAATGCCTAGTTATGTGTATCAGCACAGGCTTCATTTCTTCAGGAGTATCCGATATGCAGTACATGTTAACACAATAATTTTGTTCGGTTTCTTTCAGAAATTAGAAACATGTTGCAAGTTTAGTATTATATGCAGAATACCTATGACTGTGTATATCAGCACAGATATAAAAGTAGGTGGGATATAAAACTAATCATGCAGTATTTGGAATCCATATGTATAATCACAATTACAACCGAAGTATCACAATTATATTAATACTGTATTTGAATGTCTTCCCTCTGTTACTATTTCCAGTATAAATTTAATGGACTGACTCAAAAGTTTTTTTGACAATTTGCATATGAAACTGAATTCAGTAAACTGTTAATTGCAGGATCAATTGCACCTCCGCATTTTTAAGTGTTTTTGCCGTTCCCTTTTGGATGAACAATTCTTATTTTGTTGTTTTAAATAGAAATTAAGTCTTGTCATAATGTAATACTGAATAACTTTACTAGTGGTCTCTATTTCATGATTTTTGCAACCAACTGTTTTCAAGGTGGAACCACGTAAAGCCTGTATGATGTCCAAAATGCTATCTCGGTGCAATTCAAGAAAACTGAAGCACTTAGTAAATTTTTCTTCAATTTCATAGATCAAGGCAAAAAGTTTGTTTGACGAATATGTCAGCCCTCCCTGATCAAAATGTTTTGTGTATTCTGCATTAACATTATTGATAGACACCTTATCCTGTTGAAGAAGGCTTTTACAAGTTTCACACACAATTTTTCTATTAAAAACACGAGCCACAAATCCTGAAATATAATATATGAGACGAACATCACTCTTTTGCTGGACCAGAATATTATGCTCCAAACTGCTTTCTTTGCGCGTATGGTCAGAAGAATTTTCATTAGGACTTCCAGTTTCAAAAAATGAATCAATAACCGAAAGAGCTGATTCTTCTGGTTCCTTTGGTGGGACACTGATTAGTGAATTTACTACACAAGGTGGAGCATTACCACCTCTTGGAGGTTTAGCAAGGTTATAAAAACTTAGCATTTCTACAATTGTCAGAAATTGAGTGCTATTGGGGTGATCATTACATCCTTTGCATTGGCGAATAATGCTGAAAAGGTTTTCAATTTTATCCTGACTTAGTCTAGATGTTAAAAGGTAAGAATAATGAGCACTATGCGTCAAGTATTCAACAAGGGATAAAGCGCTGCTAATCGATACCTTTAAACCTGTAGCAGTACTTTCAGAGATGAACCATTACCTTCGGCATGCATCTCCCAAATATTTAAGAACTGCAAGAACTCTTTAAGAAACTCATATTTTGAGCTATTCAGGTATAAAGAATTATAAGGAGTTCTTGATGTCATTATGTCAATGAGTGCATTCATTTTTGTTATGAACATAATAGTTGGCTCTGGATCCCCGTATTGAAAACTTATTTGGTCTTTATAAATAAACAGGCCTTTAAGAACTTCTAAACTGAATATCTGAAATGCCAAGTTAACTTTCATTTTTTCAAAATTGTTTGGAGTAAGATGAGCTGGAGTTATTTTTGGCATTGCTCTTAAACTAAGAGCGTTTCGATACAACTTCCATGCAGCTTTTATAAATTCTGAATGTACTCGACCTTCTAAAAGACTGAATCCATTTTTTAAAAATGCATTACGTACACATTTGATTAAATGGGGAAAATCTGAAAAGAAGTGCAGATATCTGTGTCCATCAACAGGATGAGGCACCTTGCACTTAATGTCTCCTGCGCTGGTCAAGCCAATGCCAAATTTACGCCACATGGATCTGTTCCATGATGCTCCATCACCTACTATGCCATCCACAAATAATCCAGCTTTTTCGGATAATATTATTGCTTCAGTTAAAAATTTACTGAGCATATCCCCTTTCATATTACCTTTTGTTGCAAATACTGCTAAAATTTGGGTCCAATCCCCAGTAAATGGCTGAAATAGAAATACCAAACCATGGTCACATAACTCATGTATTTTCTCCGCAGGTGTAAACAATCCATAATCAACATATCCCTGAATAGTCCCACTTGACTTTAGTTGCAGGTGCTCAGAAAGTTTCATCTCATCAAAAACTATGCAACCATGCCTTTCGAAAGAATTTAATTCAGCAGTTCTACCTTTCAAAGTTTCAAACATTTTCTTATTAAATCCATAACCAGCTTGATATGATTTTACATATTTTTTCAAACAGGTTCGACTAGGCAAAATAAGTAATTTGTTTAACCTCATGTGCTCATAGAGCCGGGGACTTTTCATTCTCATTATTATGCATTCTAACAACCAACTGCTGTCATACCTCATACCTTTTACACTCTTTCGCTCTGAAGCTTTAATGCATTCACCTATGGCTAATTGTTGCTTATGAGATAAATATTTCAACTTGTTAGTCAAGTTATTAGATGTATATTTTTTGTTTCTAACTTTTAAGTTTTTAATTTTATTTCTCAAAA
Source organism: Macrothele yani (assembly GCA_039090855.1). NCBI lineage: Eukaryota > Metazoa > Arthropoda > Arachnida > Araneae > Macrothelidae > Macrothele > Macrothele yani. The sequence goes on along the minus strand of CM076998.1, from coordinate 106,888 downwards.
AGACTGTATGTTGTTTTAATCGCTTTGAAGTTTGATGTGCCATTTTTAACTTTATTCCACATGTCAGAACAGGTCTACCATTTCTTCGTCTTTTTAACACAGATCTGTGATTTAATAAAAGCTTGCGCTGGTACTGACATGCTGAACATATTGCTCCATTTTCACTAACATGACCAACACATTTCCTGTTTTGCCAAAACTTCCGATTTCGAGTAAGGAGTTGTTTTTTTTTTTTTTTTGATTGGAGGTTTAACGACCACCGTGAGCAACTCAATGGGCTATAAGCAGTCGCCCGTCCCTAATTTAGGGTCACTGGTTCCAGGGAAGGGAAAGAGCCAGTGCCGTAAGACAAACACAACATCCATGCCTGACCGGGATTCGAACCCGGACCCCTTACGGACGAATGACCAGAGGCCAACGCCTTAGACCACTGCGCCACCGGGGCGGCAGTAAGGAGTTGCTCACCTGTTTTGTGCTTAGGTATTTCTGGAAATTCTTCAAGAGTTCCAACACCACGACAGCTGTGATAGGAATTGGCCTTTTCCAGTATGGTTTCCAAACTTTTACATGAATTTACTTTCTCTTTAACAATTTCTATACCTTTATGGTACACAATACATGAAATTTCAGATTCTGAACATTTTTCAACAACAATTTTGGTATCAGGATTGGTATGTTCTTTCGAGTATGTTTTCCATTTCATAAAGCACACAACATTTGGAGATTCTTCATATGTAACAGTTACCCAAAATTTTGTTGGCAAAGTAACGTTGCATATTTCTTCAAATGAAATAAGGCCTTCATTCATTTTTGTGTTGGCATCTATTAAACGAGGATTGTCCTCCAATTTTCTCTTTTTTTCTGGTACAGAAGATGTAATCCTTGTAGAACGTTTGTTTGGTAAAGGTTTACTTAAATATTTCGGTAAATTTGGGAAAATAGTAGGTATGGCGTCAGGCTTGAGTAATGGTTTGTCTCGGCATGTTAGAACTTCCTTACCTTGAATAGTGGAACGATAATGCATCTCAATGAATTTAGATTCAAAGTGCAAGGCACATACAACACAACTTTCATCAAGTTTCTTATCAGCTCTGGGAATTGCCTTATCCCATTTGCTCAACATATCAGGTATTTTGGGGACAGCAAAGAGTGATATTTTATTTTTGCAGGATTTATAGCCAGTATTACATCCTGGCACAAAACAGCTGCTTTGCCTTTTCCGTTTTCTATGTTTTTTATTATTTGCTAATACAGAATTTACCAGTCCTTTCACAGCTGACATTATTTCCTTATGATCTTATAACTGTTGCAGTCGATTTCAGTACTGCACTTAAGTTTAACCACACAGTAGGTTTAACGCGTGACAGCCAATACTTGATCAACTTCTACATCTTTACGAATAAAAAGTTACTAATTTCGGAAATAAATTTCGTTATAAACAATCCACAGTTCACAGTTGAATAAAACTAACACCGGAATAAGCCTATTGCGTTTCAGTGATCAACTGTTGAATTACCTAGTGTATTACTGTTATGATCGAGCTACAACGAGTTAGCAAAGATACTGCCAAAAAGATTTCTCTCCACTAACCTTTGTTTTGTGAAAATTTGAAGTTTTGTAAGGCAGCAAATCCTTGGTAAACAAACTTCCCACCATTGAATAACATGAAGCCGATGAAGCATCCTAACGTAACTTCCGATGCCAGCGCCCTCTGTCATTTCATGACGATTGGTCACAAAACCGTGAGGGACATCTTAGGGAGCACGACACACTAATTCTTCTAGGCACTGTAGCAGCACTTCAACACTCACTTTTTCGTGATAGCTCCATCTTTTTTTTTAGTGTGAATTTTTTCTCTAGGGAGCCCGTAAGTCCTTTCCACATCTTATTTTTTTTTTTTTTTTTTTTTTTTGCGCAGTTAGCAAGTGTTCTTTTGCTGTACATTGGGAAATCGAACAAGTTTTTTGGAAAAGATTTGTAAGGAAGAGGAAATTTTATTGTTTTGGAACTGGTAAAGTCCTAGGTCGGAAATTAAAAAAATAATAATTCTGGTTTGTGTTTTAAAGCAACGATCATCAGAACAGGTTTGATATATTTGAAGGAATACCGCTGATTCAATATCGCGTTCCTCATTTTTTATTTCAGCGTTGTAGAAAATCTGCACCCCATTCATGTCGGGGTAGTATCATAAAGTCGTGAACTTAAAATTACTCCTTGTTAATCGCTCGCTGTGCTGCCATCTATGGACGATTCTAGCAAATGGCAACTGTGTATCGTAAATGTAGCACCCGTTCCTAAATTACAGGAACAGGAAATCCGAGTAGGATTGGGAGAGGAATAAACCATGGAGGTAGGAATAAGAGGAGGAACTGTCGCCAACTCTTCCCCTGCTAGCAAAGTGAAGCCGGGTTTGTACGCTTCCGCGGTGAAAGTAGTACCGCCAGCTTTGGCGTGGTAACCCTCAAGATATGCAAAGGCTGACGATTTTCCGTAGGAAAGCATTAGCGAGACCCTGTTCGTCTTCTTAAGATTTTACATTGTCTTGAATTATAAGCGAAATGGAAAAGCAGTGGAATAGGTTTAAGAAACTCTTAGGTTTACATGAAAGGAATTTCAGTACAGAAACTTAGATTTTCATGGAGAAAATGAGATAAAAAAGCGTCTTCGTAACGACTGAGACGTATATGAACTGACGATTTAAAATGTGTTTTTTTTTTTAATTGGAGGTTTAACGACCACCGTGAGCAACTCAATGGGCTATAAGCAGTCGCCCGTCCCTAATTTAGGGTCACTGGTTCCAGGGAAGGGAGAGAGCCAGTGCCGTAAGACAAACACAACATCCATGCCTCACCGGGATTCGAACCTGGACCCCGTTCGGACGAATGATCAGAGGCCACCGCTTAGACCACTGCGCCACCGGGGCGGCTATATAAAACGTTTAAAATCTTTCTCTGTCTTAGCGGATTATCGTAAAATATTGTTTATCTTAGAAATTGTAACGATCGAGCTTCAGAGATATTGTATTATGAGTGAATTTTTCAAAAGATCGCACTTTATAAAGGGAGGGAACACTTCTGCCATGTTGTCAGGAGGAAAATTAAAGTAAACAACGACGTTCCACGTATGTTTTACTTGAAGAACAATTATGATTGTTCTTAAGCAAATAAGCAAAGGAAGGGGGGGGAGAGAATATTCTCATTGAACATTATTATATAAAAAAAAAAAATTCATGAAATATCTAGATTTTATTTCCAAGCCTTTATAGAAAAAATAGGGAATCTGCGAGCTTGTTCAAAGAAATTGAAAAAATCTGACTCAAAATATGATGTCACTGTGTCTACATTTTATTTTTTATAATTGCTTTAAGCACTTGACTGATTTTAGTTTCTTCTAATGAAGGTAGAAATTCCAACTGATTTGGCTAGAACTGTGGTAGGCTTCAAAGGTAGTAATGCAAATAATTTTAAAACTACAGGCCTTAATAGGAAGGGAACTTCTTTCGGGAGGGGGGGGGGGGTAAACTTTTTATCTTTTTAAAGGGTGCAGTTTCAAAATATAGCAAGAAAATATACAATTTACTAGTTTGTGGAAATAGGATTTACAAGTCCTGCCGATAGTAAAGGAAATCTGACTTGATAAAAACAGATTTACATAAGCAGCAGAAATAATTCCTACTGTAAGATCTCTTTTAAAAGAAATCCAACTGCATTCAAAATATTATACTTCTAATACACATCACTATTAAGAAAGGCACATTCATCATGTAATAAGTTAATAGCTTTTAAGCAGTAAATGAAACAGACGTGTGTATATAATAAGGATTTTTAATTTGGTTTTTGAAATATACGTATACCATTTATGAGCAAGGTTATATTTATTAATAAAGAATCCATTGACGATAAATCCTGCATTTTGTTGCTAGCACAACATGTGTTCAAGAATAGAAAAATCTGATCACATAAGGTATGGTTAATCAACATAACAAGGTGATTAATTTTAGCTCTAATGACAGAGAGCATTGCTAACAGCAGCCCATATGCTAATGCAGATTTAACTTACATTTTGTGGCCACAAAAATTAATGGATAACTAATCAGAAGTGCATGGGAAATATAGAAGTGCAAATTTTCTGCCATCAGATGCTAAATCATCTTTAGTTTACTGTTATCTATGTAACATCTCCAGTACCAAAATCTGATTTCCAAAAATAGCTAGAACTTCTTATGACCGCCTGTTTCATCTGATTAGTTAAGTAATAAAGTTTTTACTCAAGTAATTTATTTGTTTGTCATAACTATACATTTTCATATATTGCAATTAATATCTTTATGACTTTATGCTGTTATATTTTTACTTCAGCTGAATTCAAGATTTCCCCATTTCTGTCATCAAAAAGGCTAACTGTGAGCTGCATTTCACACTCATTATGTACATTGTAAGCTGTAGAAAATATATCAGTACTATCATTTCCAAATGGGGATTCAATATACCTCTAGTTACACAAGACAAAAGAGAATGAGCTAGTTAGAATATGAAGAAATATTATTATGAGTTGATGCCAACATACACATTAAACTTCTTGAAGTTCTTTTTATATATGCAAGAAAAGAAAAGCTTACCCAACAGTATTTGTAGCTGAAACTTAGCTTACCGCTGCAATTCAAACCATTAAAGGCAAATGTTTGTATGGAAATTTATATGTACATCCAATACAAAACACTTATCTCAAATAGTTAAATCTCATCTTCAGTAACCTGCACTAGCAGCAGCAAAATGCTTTCCTTCACATACAATGGGTGCCACACCAGGTATGAGTGTCTTTTCTCTTAAAAGGCTTAGTCCTTCAGTCCTAATGGGAAAACAAAAAATTAAGGGTGGAGGATGCATGGATACACAACAAAAATACCAAAGAATATAAAATATACACTGCTGGACAACTGCTAAGGACGGATCATAAATGGCTATATAGCGCATAAAAAAGTAAGTGTGGGTTGGATGCCAAGTGAAATAAAATAATGTCAGAATGCCAGGACATTACAAGAAAGACAATTTATTGTGCTCTGAAATCCAGAAGGCTTTGGAACGTGTTCAAGGGACAAACAGGCCATTTTGTGCAGAATACGTAAACGTGAAAAAAATGAAATTACCGTCCGCAGGCGTTCCGGAGTAAGATGTCAATACGGGATATGGCCACGATGGAGGGCGATGCAAGATTCCACACGTCGTGTCATGCTTTGGATTGCACAACATTATCAAGCAGCTGTTGGGGTAATTTATCCCATTCCTTTGTCAGTGCATGGATGAGGGTGTCCTTGTTTATTGGAGGGTATTGGCAACCAGCAAGACTCCTCCCCAAAGCATCCCACACATTTTCAAAGGGATTCAGATCTGGAGAACGTGCTGGCCATATGAGGCGTTGAATATCCTTGCTCGACACTCCTGGACAGCGACTGTTCGATGACATGTTGCGTTGTCGTCCATGAAAATGAATCTATCACCGACAGCACCACGGAACATGCGAACATGAGGTAGCAGAACATCATTAATGTATCGTTGGCCAGTCATAGTCCCAGTTGGAAGCACATAGAGGGACATACGACCATTGATCATGATGCCAGCCCATACCATGACACTACATGTCGGATATCAGCCCCTTTCCTGTATGTTTGCTGGACAATATGCAGTACCACTATCACGCCAGATCAGTTGTCGTCGACAATCAGATGATAGACTGTATCTACTCTCATCTGAGAAGAGGACAGCAGACCAGTCGCTATCAGTCCAATTGCGATGTTGATGGCACCATTACAAACGGGCGGTACGGTGACGTCTGGACAAAGGGATGCACACAACAGGACGGCGGGCGTATAGTCCTCCTTCATGCAAACGTCTGGCGACAGTTTTTCGGGAGATCCGCTTGCCAGTAGCAGCCATAAACTGATTTGCTACCTCACTAGCTGTGCTGCGCCGGTATCTTTTTGTTGATAGCACTATGTACCGATCTTCTGCAGGTGTCATACTGCGAACACGACCTCCCCCGTGACGTTTGCTACACTCTCCATTTGTTTTAAATGATTTCCAAAGCCTTGAAACAACACTGTGGCTGACGTCGAACTCCTTGGCAACATCTGTTATTTTTCGCCCTTCTTCAATCTTGCCAATAATACGGCCACGCTTAAAATCATCTAGGTGATGTCGGGAAGACATACTGAAAATTGCAAGTTCGTTTCCCTTTCAACTTTGCGTTTCAACAACAACGGTCAATACGCGTCAAATCCTTTATATCTCTATCAGCGCTATGACGTCACGAACAAGTTCGGCAATCCAAAATTTGCATACGCACAACACGTCTTACTGTATCCCGCACTTATGCTAATTTCCACATTTTCCTGCCTTCCATTTTATGGTTGCTATCGTTGCTATTGTAATCCGTCCTTAGCAGTTGTCCGGCAGTGTATATATATACAATACAGGAAATCTGTAACAACTATCAAAATATTGGGTACAAGAGATTTACATTGATGTGCAAAACAGTACAGGCTAATTACACTGAGCTAATCAGAACATGAACTGTGAGCAAATAAACCACAATAAATATTTGAATGTTTCAGCTACCACAAATACCTCGGCTTTGAAGAAATTACAATATGCTGATAAAACAGACAGATCATAAGCTCGATAGGCAAAACACACATGCCACAACCATTGTGCAAGGAATGACCTTTCAGCTACATCTCACTGATTATACCAAAAAAAAGTAAGATATGATGTAAAGGAAGAAAAGGCAACAAGAAGGACTTTAAATATCAACAGAGAACCAAAAGAGGAAAGTTTAATTAGAGCATATATGCTGTAGAGCATTAATGCTATAATTAATATTAGACAGAAAAAGCAGATTATTCATGAGAGAGTTAAAATGCATGAAAACAATACAGAATAGCAACTAAATCAGGTAAAGAAAACATTTGGTACCAGAAGTGAATGAAATATATGACTGATAGCTTATTTATGGAATATCAAAGTAACTGATGATCCTAAAATGTTTACTGCTCTGTAAAATGAATAAGAGAACATGAAGTTTTAGAATACCAAAAATGTGCAGTGATTAGAAATGGGGTGGCCGAAGAGAATCAAATCTATTTTTGGAATGAACAGGAAATACAGGCAATTTAGAGATGTATGATTGCTGTGTTAATAATTTAATGTATTTCCATGTATTATGAGAATATTTCTTCAAAAATCAAAATGTGCATACATATGTTTACACGGTCATAGCTTGAGAGAAGCCAGAAGTGCAAATCTTCACTGTAAGGTACTCATGTTCAGTCACTTTCAAATGTTTCTTTGTTCATTCGTCTCTTACTTCTATTCTTTTTTTTTTAATCTTTTAAATATCTGTGCACCCTTTGTGTTTCAACTTTCACTTTCCTCATCTACTGTGTTTAGTATCACCATCATTTTATGTTTCACATACAAAGTGGTTTTGTTGTGAATCAGGAGATATTACCAGTGATGTTTTGCATTGTCATATAATTCCAAGAAATGGTTAGTGCAGTGTCTCACATGTAAAAGTTACTGTTTTAATGTCTTCTGCTAATCCAGAGAATCTGTATTTGTACTGTGAAGTTCAGTTTTAAATAAAGGAGCTCCAGTTCTATTAACTGATCTTGTAAAACACTATAAAAACACCTTGTCTATTAGTTTAAAATGAGTATTTACTAGCAATGGTCAAATCTGCAATTTGGTATACTGGTCAAGCCCTAAAACAGGAAAAAAGAAATAGATAAACTTTTGGTAAATGTAGCTAATTCCTAACCCCTATCGTTGTTGTTTATAGTGCAAAGTTTTTGGATATGAACACTGTCATAATTATACGTGGGTTATTAATAATTCAAAAATGATTATCTTAATAATGTAGTTATATTGAACATCCTTTTAAACGTGGTTCAGTTATGAATACCCCTCTGATTACATAACTTGCACTATTCCAGAAAAATTTGCTACAACTTTCGTAAACAGATCTGCATAACCTATGTAAACCTAGCGACTTTTAATTTTGCTACAAATTTAGAACATTACATAATATGCTAAAAGCAAGCAAATCACAGCAAAATATACAGTTGTCATTCACAGTAAATTGCAATCGACGATTGAATCCCAAAGAACTTTCCTAGTAAACGGAAAATAAAGTTATACTAACCGGTGGAATGAAATACCTGGTATTTTCTTTTTAAATTTATTTGCACAGCTGAATGCCACGCAGGATCCCATGGAAACTAAATATGAACAAGCTAAAGTATGTTGTCAAACACAGAAAAAACCAAGCTGACAAACCAGTTTAACGAAAAATATGAGCTTCTAAAAATCACAAATTTTCAATGCTTAATGCTTTCCTATGGCAGACACGACCAAGAGGGTAACCAAGCACGCCGGAGGGATATCATAGCAGTTAACAGGTCGGCTTCAGAAATCTGCGGTTACAGCGTCTCCTATATTTCCTACCTCCATGGAATAAACATGTCTCACTTGGGGTCGCCATTTCTTTTTGGAGAGAGACTGGGCATTCTCTTCTTTTTTCTTAATCTGTCAGGGAAGGAATTTCTAGTCTTGTACGAAACTTATTTTTATGTTTACCTGACTTCAGATCAGTGGCGGCTCGTGACTCGTGATAAGCTGAGATGGGGGGGGGGGGGGGGGCTGCATCTCAATTTTGTAGATATTGCTTCAAATAAGCTAAGTTACTGAGCCGGTGCTGATGCTGTCCGTTTAATAATATTAATAATAATAATATATATACATATATTGATCGAAAGTGTTTTTTTTTACAAGAAATGAATATTTAGATTTTATATTTAGCGATTGATAGGGAAAATGTAGAGGTACCGATACCTAAATAAGGCAACAGATATTAAGCGATGGCCACATTACCATATTTATGAAGAAAATAATCGAACTATAAAAGTTGGTCAGATGCATTATTTCTTAAAAAGAAACTGATTAATCAGTGCATCCTTCCAGTTTTTACGCATGGAGTACAGACATGGACCTGAACTAAAATAGACATACAGATGTTGCAGACAACTGAAAGAAGCATGTACAGATGCATGTTTGATGTTACCAGGAAAGATACAAATACACTGCTGGCCACCCAAAACGCAACACCAAGAAGGAAGCATTCGATTGGCCTGAAATTTGCAGCATGCGTCGCCCGTGAGAGGACATGCAAACGATTAGCATTGCAGGGCATATACAAATCATGTGCACCCGGCACGCCACCGAGAAGCACTATAAGAAGGCTGCACAAAAGGCGAGATGTAAGTAGTGGAAGTGTGTTGTGCTGCCGGACCTGCGCGTAGGAAGCTTCCCGATTTCCTGATGCCTCGTCGCAGAATAAAGCAGTCGTTCCAGCATGTTTCGTAGTTCGACTGAGGACGAATAGTGGCTTATCGCAACAGCGGTTTATCGTACCGAGACATCGGCGCCCGTGTGGGACAACATCCAGCCACAGTAAGGCGAGTATGGATTCGGTGGGTGCAGGAGGGACGGACCGACGTGAGCGATTGCCGCAGCCGCGGCACACCACCGAACGAGAGGACGGGCATGTTGTGCGGCGGGCATTGACGTCTCGCACCGCCACATAACGAACGTTAGCGCAGGAATTAGGGTGTGTTGCGCAACAACCTGTGTCAGCACGTACCGTTCGACGTCGTCTGCAGGAGTGGGGGCTTATCGCACGGCGCCCATTGCTTCGATTACCATTGACGTTACACCACCGGCAGGTGCGGTGGCAGTGGGCCGTTGAACGCTGCACCTGGACTATGGAATGGTACGACATTGTCTTCTCCGACTAATCCCGCTTCTGCCTGCAACACCACAATGGTCGGATCCACGGCGAGAGACTATGACGCTTGCATTATGCATCGCCATATCGGGCCGTCGCTTGGCGTTATGGTTTGGGGCGCAATTGGTTATGACACCTGCACCCCTCTGGTATGCATCGCCGGTACACTCAACAGCCACCGCTTCATCTCCGACATTTTGGAGCCTGTAGTCCTCCCTTACCTGCAGGACCTGCCAGCGGTCACGTTTCAACAGGACAATGCGCACCCGCAGTGGCACGCATTGTGCAATAATTCTTCACGGCCCACCAGGTGTCACTGCTGCCATAGCCCGCCAATTCTCTCGATATGTTGCCCATCGAACACGTCTGGTCGCTGATCGGCAACCAAGTGGCCTGGCAAGCACCACCCGCAGCGTACATGACCTTGATGAACTGTGGCAACGTTTGGAAGCAGCCCGGACCGACATACCCTAAGACCACATCCAAAGCCTCTTTTGTTCGATGCCGTGGCATGTAGCGGCCGTTATTGACAGCCGTGGGGGCCACATGAACTATTGATGTCTGCGTGTTCCGCAAGTCGCACTGGCCTGTAAGCTCAAGCGTTTCATCTTTGTATCTGTTGTTATGTGTCCAGTAAATCTGGCTTTGCTATCTCGTGTCCTTCTTGGTGTTGCATTTTGGGTTGCCAGCAGTGTAGAAACTCGTGGATCGGGAAAACAACAAGAGTGGAAGACATTATGATCAGAATTCCTGAAATTGCAATGAGATGGACATATTGCTAGAAGAAAGAGCCACTGACGGAGAGTTGAAATATTGAACTGGATAGCAAGGGAAAAAACAATACCCAGAAGATGACAAGAGGGAGATGGGTGCATGAAATTTGAAAACATGAAAGAAACAAGCTACAGGCAGACTGTTGTGGAAGAAGAAACTTGGAGACTTTCATCCAGCAGTGGATTGATAGTGGTTGGAAATTTTATATACATGCATATACGTATATATATATATATATATATATATATATATACTTAACATGACATAACCAACCTTAAAAAACACCATAATACCTTCAAGTTGGAACTGAAGAACAGATTCTCTACTTTAGAAGGCCTAACATCGGAAGAAGTGGATATTTCTGAAGTTAACAGAAAAGTAACCAAAGCTCTTATGGATACAGCAACAAAATTAGCTGGGTCTCAGAACAAGTTGCATGTGAACAAATTATCAGGAAAAACCAAAATGTTGATGCAAAAAAGAAGAGAGATGAGGACAACTAAAGAAGATGTGACTTCCAAAGTGGAATATATAGAGCTATGCAAGACAGTATGAAAAAGTATCACTGAAGACGTAAGGAAATTCAACTGTGAACTAGTAAGGAAAGCAATTGAAAACAACCAAAGCCTAAAGATAGCAAAGGGACATCTCAGTAAGGGAAGAAAACAGATTATGGCACTGAGAAAAGAAGATGGTTCTGTAACAAGAAATAGAGGCAAACTTTTGACAAGAGTGAAAGATTTCTACTTCAAATTATATGAAAGGGATGATACATGCACTCCAGACATCATGAAAGATACCAGTACCAGAGTTCCTCCAGTCCTTCCAGCAGAAGTTGCACATGCAATCAAGAACATGAAGCGGGGAAAAGCTCCAGGAGAAGATGGAATTACTGTAGACATCATACAAGAAGCAAGTGGAGAAATCGAAACAGTACTCGCCCAAATTTTCACTCGATGCCTTAATGAAGGGAAGATTCCTGAGGATTGGAACACTGCTACAATGATCCTGCTACATAAAAAAGGTGACATTGAGGATCTCAGGAACTACAGACCTATCAGCCTCCTATCAGTGGTTTATAAAATCTTCACTAAAGTTCTTTCACACCGCTTGAAGGTAACACTGGACATGGCTCAACCGTGAGAACAAGCTGGATTCAGGAGTGGCTACAGCACAATAGATCATATCCACGTACTGAGAGAACTAACTGAAAGAGCGAGGTAATATTAACTTCCATTGTGCATGGCTTTTATCGATTATGAAAAAGCCTTTGATTCGGTGAAACTATCAGCAGTTACAACGGCTCTGAAACGCTGCGGTATTGAAGATGCATAAATTAATATTATTAATAACATCTATGAAAATGCAAGTGCAAAGATTCGGCTGTTCGAAAATACAACACACATAAAAATTGGAAAGGGAGTGAGACAAGGTGACACCATATCTCCGAAGCTCTTTAACACCACATTGAAAATGTCTTTCAATCACTGAACTGGGAAAACAAAGGGATGAACGTTAATGGAGATTATCTAACCCACCTTCGTTTTGCTGATGACGTAGTCATTTTTGCAACTACCCCATCAGAGCTGCAGAGTATGATCCAGGAACTTGCTGACAAGAGTAAAAAAGTGGGATTGAAAATGAACTTTCAGAAGACAAAAGTGATGTTCAATGCTTTTACGAGAAATGAAGATTTATCGATTGATGGAGAAAAGCTGGAGATAACAGGCACGTACGTTTATCTTGGACAGCAGATATCAAGTGAGGGCCACATTGATGAAGAAATTAATCGGCGTACAAAACTTGCCTGGAGAGCTTTTGGAAGAAACAGCATAATTTTCAAGAGCAATATGCCATTATGTCTTAAAAGAAAAGTATTTGATCAATGAATCCTTCCAGTGGTTACGTATGGTGCAGAGACGTGGACCTTAACTAAAAGAGACATACAAAGGCTGCAGACGACTCAAAGTAGCATGGAGAGGTGAATGCTTGGTGTAACCAGGAGAGATAAGGGGAACTCGTGGATTCGAAAAATGACAAGAGTGGAAGACATCATGATCAGAGTTAAATCCCTGAAATGGCAATGGGCTGAACATACTGCCAGAAGGACAGATCATCGATGGACAGCCGAAATTTTAGATTGGATTCCAAATGACAGGAAAAGACCCAGAAGAAGACCACATGGGAGATGGGTGGATGAAATTCGAAAGTATGCAGGGGTGACATGGAGGAGACTGGCACAAGACAGACCGTTGTGGAGGAAACTTGGGGAGACCTTCGTCCAGCAGTGGATTGATAATGGTTGACGATGATGATGATATATACTTAAGAGCAGAGCCGAATACATAAGAAAAACACTCAAGAATTTAAAACAAAATGGCCACACCAGGAATATATATATATACACAAGTATATAAGGACAAAAAATGTAAAAAAATTAATGCGTGTGGCAGCGGCAGCGGAGACACACACTCAAGGTCATGTACGCATTCTCAAGTGTGTCATTGTGACCCCTAGAAATATGACAATAAATATTTTTCCTTCTGATACACTCTCTTTGAAACTTCGACTTGATACCAACCACTGCCACTTGGACGGCGATGAAAAACGTTTTGTAGAATTTTGAAGTCTGCCAGAATTTTGTGATGAGTTGTTATTGCGATACTCACACACCGGCATTCTCTTTAATAAAAACGGATTGGAAACATATTCAGTCCAGTTTTAATTTTGAAGCCATGATAACAATTTAGAGTAGAAAAATTTGTTTTCCAAAATTTACCAACTTCGTAAATTTTCTAAACAATGATATCTGATTAAATGTTCTTTTCAAAGTAATTAAGTATAATGCATTACCTCAATTGAAATGCACAGCTTATTTTGGGGAGGTAGGGGGGATGCAGCAGAAAAAAAATTGTACCCAGTGGAGTGACTTCAATGATTTTTGGTGAATAAATATTTACGTGAGTTTAAAAGCAAAAATTTCGTTGTGCTTGGTAAGTGAAGAAATCAATTTTGTGCAAGTATTTCGCTGCAGAAATTAATCTCTCTCTCTTCCTCCCTCCCTCCATTTTTTTTTTTTCAATTTATCCAATACTGAATTCTATTCTTAATCGCAATTTGTTCACATGCCCATTTTGACCAGAAGAGAAAATATAAGTAAAACTTTTTTGCAAAAGTCCGGGCAACTGAGTATTTGTCATTAGCAAACACAAATATTTTACAGTTCGATGGCGTTAGAATTATTACGTTGAATAAAAGCATGAACAAACCAAAAATTGGAAAGAAAAAAAAAAAAAGAACAGGTTGAGTAATACATTCAAACATACCTTATTTAATACATTATTTCAACATTCGTCATTATTTTAATTCATTCCCCTATTTTATGTCTTATTCGGAAACACAAGAACCGTATTAATCAACAAAGCTCACAGGCTCTGCGATGCATTCCCACCCAACGAGAGACTGCATTCGCGAGCAACCCGTGCTAGCAAGACTGCCATCAATGCAGTCCCCAGGGAAGTTTTATTCAAAAGAAACGAACTGATGTGGGATGAGTTGGTTTCAACACCCGTCAGGGCAAGGAGGATAGAAATAAGGGGAGGGAGCATACCGAGCAATCTCTACGTAATGTTCTGAAGCCGACGCTCCTGAGTGGCAGCCATCTTACATTACCCGTCTGTGACTGCGTTCCCATCGAATTACATACTAACAACGTCAGGCAGGTTAGCACTTTTAAAGCCATCTTGCGATAAAAAAGTAATTTACATTTATGGATCATCATCATCATCATTGTCAACCATTATCAATCCACTGCTGGACGAAGGTCTCCCCAAGTTTCCTCCACAACGGTCTGTCTTGTGCCAGTCTCCTCCATGTCACTCCCGCATATTTACGAATTTCATCCACCCATCTCCCATGTGGTCTTTTTCTGGGTCTTTTCCTGTCCCTTGGAATCCAATCTAAAATTTCGACTGTCCATCTATGGTCTGTCCTTCTGGCAGTATGTCCAGCCCATTGCCATTTCAGGGATTTAACTCTGATCATGATGTCTTCCACTCTCGTCATTTTTCGGATCCACGAGTTCCTCTTCTTATCTCTCCTGGTTATACCAAGCATGCACCTCTCCATGCTTCTTTGAGTTGTCTGCAGCCTTTGTATGTCTCTTTTAGTTAAGGTCCACGTCTCTGCACCATACGTAAGCACTGGAAGGATGCATTGATCAAACACTTTTCTTTTAAGACATAATGGCATATTGCTCTTGAAAATTATGCTGTTTCTTCCAAAAGCTCTCCAGGCAAGTTTTGTACGCCGATTAATTTCTTCATCAATGTGACCCTCATTTGATATCTGCTGTCCAAGATAAACATACGTATCTGTTATCTCCAGTTTTTCTCCATCAATCGATAAATCTTCATTTCTTGTAAAAGCATTGAACATCACTTTTGTCTTCTGAAAGTTCATTTTTAATCCCACTTCTTTACTCTTGTCAGCAAGTTCCTGGATCATACTCTGCAGCTCTGATGGGGTAGTTGCAAAAATGACTACGTCATCAGCAAAACGAAGGTGGGTTAGATAATCTCCATTAATCTTTATCCCTTTGTTTTCCCAGTTCAGTGATTGAAAGACATTTTCCAATGTGGCATTAAAGAGCTTCGGAGATATGGTGTCACCTTGTCTCACTCCCTTTCCAATTTTTATGTGTGTTGTATTTTCAAACAGCCGAATCTTTGCACTTGCATTTTCATAGATGTTATTAATAATATTAATGTATGCATCTTCAATACCGCAGGATTTCAGAGCCGTGGTAACTGCTGATGGTTTCACCGAATCAAAGGCTTTTTCATAATCGATAAAAGCCATGCACAATGGAAGTTCATATTCCCTCGCTCTTTCAATTAGTTCTCTCAGTACGTGGATATGATCTATTGTGCTGTAGCCACTCCTGAATCCAGCTTGTTCTCTCGGTTGAGCCATGTCCAGTGTTACCTTCAAGCGGTGTGAAAGAACTTTAGTGAAGATTTTATAAACCACTGATAGGAGGCTGATAGGTCTGTAGTTCCTGAGATCCTCAATGTCACCTTTTTTATGTAGCAGGATCATTGTAGCATTGTTCCAATCCTCAGGAATCTTCCCTTCATTAAGGCATCGAGTGAAAATTTTGGTGATATTATAGATTATATCCATAAATTTTCACATTTATGGATATAATCTATAATATCACCACTATTTTCTTTTCTTTCAAAGCAATGCGAGGTCACGTTTTACCGCTTCGCACGACAAAATACGACTTGTCACACGAAAGGTACATACTATTTAAAGTAATGCATGAAACAGTTATCTCTACTAAAAAATAAAATACGCTGATTTATTTCATGTGATCGAGTGAATATTTTTGAAAACACAAACGGAACGAAATGCACCTTAAAAACGATAGTTCGTGCTAAACCTGATAATTTACTACAAAATTTTAACAAAGGGTGCACGAAATAAGCAAAATTGAAAAGCGTTTGTAGCGCACAATAAAATTCGATTAGCATTGAGAGATTACTATATACCAATAATAAACGCGATAATTTACAAAATAATAAAAAAAACATTTATTGTGCGCTAAAAACTACGGTAATATATGCTTTTGACTGGGACTTACTGAAAACTGGACAGCTTTCCAGTTCATACTGGAAATTTTTTGCTATTCCATCATTTTAATTAATACAGTCTGTACTAAAAAATAGACATTTTTAAGGCACAACAACTTACAAGATCTTTCAAAGCACCAAGTGCTCCATCGTCAGGTATTTCAATATACATAAACAAAACAACGGATAAAAGCAAGAAGCATTTTCAAATTACGCGAGCATGTGATAACAATAACGAGGTTTACATTAAATATAGTAGAAGTTTTGTCATGCGCTAAATGGTTTCAACAAATAATACTATGAATTGCTATTACATATGCGAAGAAAATATATACGCAGAGGATAATTAATAAGTTGATATTAATCGTCAAACTGCAAGTGAATTATTAGGAGTTAAGTGTTGCTGGATAGGAGTATGCTGTTCTGGCCACATTAACATGCCCAAGGCACTGGAATGAAACGTGGAGTTTCTTCATTACAGCAGTCAGAGTTGTGCGATAATATACATAAACTTTCAGCGAATCGAAGAGATCGCTTTGTACGATTTGAGCTCAGCACACTGGCATTGGTCCAGTCTGGTCGGTAGATACCTCTATTAACTAATCGTGCAAGAGAGGTAGCATCAGAGTTATTAGTTATTGAGTACTTGTGCTCATATGTTCTTGTTCGCAATGGGCGTGCAGTGGATCCTATATATGCAATTGCTGGATCTTCTGGGTCAACAGGAATTAAGGGTATAAACTCCATGTCTGTTCAGTGTGGAAACTTGGTCCCGGTCTTTTTGCACGATGGCTCGAATACTTTTCGTACTTTCACCAAACGCAATGTGGTGTTTTTTGCATATGTTCTTTAGTATTGTAGTGACTTCAGGTATATAAGTCCACAGTGCCAACATATTTTGTAATTCTGGTTTCCCTTTGTAAGGTACTTTTGTCTAGACATTTCACTGATCAAGCAATTTTTTCAACGATCGTTTTATTGTAGCCATGCGCCATCGTAATCATCTGGATATGATTTAACTCATTTCTTCTAGCCTGGATATTGGAGGAGTGGGTGAAGGCTCTTCGGACCATGTACTGTATAGCCCCTGGTTTTTGTTTTCTTGGGTGCGATGAATTATGCGGAATAATAACAGATTGTGTTGCAGGCTTTCTGTACACTGAATAGGATAAACAATTGGTATCGGGGTGTCTTTTTAGTAATATGTCCAAGAATGGAAGAGTATTATCATTTTCATGCTCAATGGTAAAATTTATGGAGCTGTAATGTTTTGAGAGCTCTTTAGCAAACTCTTCAATTTTGTTTTTATGATGCGGCCAGAAAACAAGTATGTCGTCTACATATCTAATGTAAAGATCAGGCTTGAGTTGGAAATATTGTAAAACATTGTTTTCTAGGTCTTGCATTAACAATTCAGCCAGCACCCCTGAAAGTGGGGAACCCATCGGCGCACCTCCAGTCTGGCGGTAAATGGTTCCTTCATACCGGAAGAATGTGTGTTTCTGTACGAAACGTAGAGCATTTATAATTGCTTGAATTTCATTAATAGTATAAGAATTCAAAGCCAATAGACGGTTCTCAAACCATTAACTACAGGTTCCTCCTACTCAGTTAATAGCTCTGTTAAGGCTATTGACAACATTAAGCCATTCTTACGAAAGGGAAAGCCGTTTGCTATGGCATCACTTGATGTTGTCTCTTTGTACTCCAATGTGCCGATTGGAGATGTACACTCCATTATTGAGAACCGTCTATTGGCTTTGAATTCTTATACTATTAATGAAATACAAGCAATTATAAATGCTCTATGTTTCGTACAGAAACACACATTCTTCCGGTATGAAGGAACCATTTACCGCCAGACTGGAGGTGCGCCGATGGGTTCCCCACTTTCAGGGGTGCTCGCTGAATTGTTAATGCAAGACCTAGAAAACAATGTTTTACAATATTTCCAACTCAAGCCTGATCTCTACATTAGATATGTAGACGACATACTTGTTTTCTGGCCGCATCATAAAAACAAAATTGAAGAGTTTGCTAAAGAGCTCTCAAAACATTACAGTTCCATAAATTTTACCATTGAGCATGAAAATGATAATACTCTTCCATTCTTGGACATATTACTAAAAAGACACCCCGATACCAATTGTTTATCCTATTCAGTGTACAGAAAGCCTGCAACACAATCTGTTATTATTCCGCATAATTCATCGCACCCAAGAAAACAAAAACTAGGAGCTATAGAGTACATGGTCCGAAGAGCCTTCACCCACTCCTCCAATATCCAGGCTAGAAGAAATAAGTTAAATCATATCCAGATGATTACGATGGCGCATGGCTACAATAAAACGATCGTTGAAAAAATTGCTCGATCAGTGAAATGTCTAGACAAAAGTACCTTACAAAGGGAAACCAGAATTACAAAATATGTTGGCACTGTGGACTATATACCTGAAGTCACTACAATACTAAAGAACATATGCAAAAAACACCACATTGCATTTGGTGAAAGTACGAAAAGTATTCGAGCCATCGTGCAAAAAGACCGGGACCAAGTTTCCACACTGAACATACATGGGGTTTACAAAATACCCTTAATTCCTGTTGACCCAGAAGATCCAGCAATTGCATATATAGGATTAACTGCACGCCCATTGCGAACAAGAATATATGAGCACAAGTACTCAATAACTAATAACTCTGATGCTACCTCTCTTGCACGATTAGTTAATAGAGGTATCTACCGACCAGACTGGACCAATGCCAGTGTGCTGAGCTCAAATCGTACAAAGCGATCTCTTCGATTCGCTGAAAGTTTATGTATATTATCGCACAACTCTGACTGATGTAATGAAGAAACTCCACGTTTCGTTCCAGTGCCTTGGGCCATGTTAATGCGGCCAGAACAGCATACTCCTATCCAGCAACACTTAACTCCTAATAATTCACTTACAGTTTGACGATTAATATCAACTTATTAATTATCCTCTGCGTATATATTTTCTTCGCATATGTAATAGCAATTCATAGTATTATTTTTGAAACCATTTAGCGCATGACAAAACTTCTACTATATTTAATGTAAACCTCGTTATTGTTATCACATGCTCGCGTAATTTGAAAATGCTTCTTGCTTTTATCCGTTGTTTTGTTTATGTATATTGAAATACCTGATGATGGAGCACTTGGTGCTTTGAAAGATCTTGTAAGTTGTTGTGCCTTAAAAATGTCTATTTTTTAGTACAGACTGTATTTAATAAATATATCTTATCGTGCTGAAAGGCTTTTCTAATTAAAATATTGCTATTCCATCATATAAGTTTTTGATCAAGTTTGACAAAATAGATCTTTCCTCAGCTTTTAATGTTACTTGAACTTTAAATAAACAATTCAATAAATCAGTCAGAAGCAAACGTCTTTCTAAAGCTTAAATCTGTATGTGAGCCAGTAAATTTTAGTAAGAAAAAATAACTACAATGAATGAACAGCAAACCAAAAAAAAAAAAAAAAAAAAAAAACATTCCGCCCTTGGGTGCTCCGATTTACATTGCTTTGATAGTTTGGTAGTGCACGCTCATGCCCTTGATCGGACACTACTTGTGTGGTCACCGAACAACGCTGCAACCAAAAAATGGGTTACAAATAAAATCCTCACCCACACAGAAAATGCAATTCAAAAGAATACTTTTTTTTTATGTCATGCGATGTCCGACTTAATACCACACACTTTACAGGAATATCAGACTTAGTTTCATTGCAATTTGTTAACTCTTAATATTACAAAAATAAAATGTATTTTTTTTTCTGGCCAAAAGGCTCGAGTTGAGGCTCTACCGGAAGTGATTCTAAATTATATTTCTTTTTATTTTTCAAGAAAGGGTTAAGTTTTCAAGTTTTTTTGTTTCAGGAAAATTTAAAGTGGGATGCTCATGTTGAAGTTATTTCCCTTCTCGAGTTATTTCATGGAACTTAAAGGCAATGGTCTCCAATAGGAGTTTTATCTAGAGTTTCAAATCTATTGCCACTAAATATTAAATTAACACTCTATTATTCTTTTATTTATCCCTGTCTTATTGCCTGCTTGCTTAGGGTAGGGCAACTAGATGGAACATTAACACAATTCTTTCTTTACAAAAAAAAGTTTGTTCGTTTGTTGAATCCACTGGAAAATTTGGAATTTCTGTTGTCCTTATAAATTATTGATCTTTGAGAGATTATACAGCTATTGACTGGTGTTAATGCACGAGTGTGTTTATGCCAACAAACATCTCAATCTAATAAATATATGTTATCCTGCACACAGTCAAAACCCCCTGAAGATTAAGAAAGCCTCCGAACTGGTCTGTGAAGTCAGAGCTAGCGGCCAACCGACTCGAGCTCTCCATTCCTGGAAACGCCAACGAAGTACTGCAGTGTTTACGCAGAGAAATAATTTCTCTAGTGCGATACTAGACAATCAACCATGTTTTTTCTCTGTACCTTTTATCCTTAGATAACATCGAAAGATTGTATCTTTAGCTTTCTTTTTTTTTCTCTCAGTTTACAGCAACGATCCAAAGTTTTGCTTTTGTGCTGGGAAATGATTTCATGTACGGGTCTTAAAACTAAATATTTCAGGAAATTTTTCTTTTTTTTTCTGCAATTTGGCTAAAGAAACACAAACATAATAGTTTTTTCACGCATAACTTGAAAACCCCAACATTTTACGTTAAGCATTTTTGCAACTATGAATTTTTTTAAGTGCGTGAATGGCGAATTTGTAGGACTTTATGAACATAATCACTTCACTTAAAACTTTTAGAAATTCTCTTCGCGTTCGATTTATTAAAAAAGAAAGACCGTTCTCTAATTACGTAACGAACGCGAAAGCAAAATTTCTGATTTAGTGAGTATATTTCCTGAAAATACGGTAAGACGTGTGCTCAGATCTTGCAACTACTTCTAGAAAGTAAAAAAAAAAAATTATAAATTAAAATCCCTGAGGAAAAAGGACTTTGTTCAATGAATATGGAAGGTATTAATTTGGATATTTTCGAATTTATGCACATAACATTGCAAATTTTATGCTGGGAAATCAGAATGTCACATCCTTTTTTCCCCCAACTTTGTAAAAACATTTTACACATAATTACACAAAAGGTATTAATTTTCTCTAGCAGTATATTCATTATAAGGCAAACTTTTTTTTTTTTTTTAATTTTTCAACTGAAAATATTGAAAATATCAATTAACACATTAACAGACTCCCCCAAAAAACGGAAAACACAAGTATCAACAAATGTGTTCCTTCATTATGCATAAGTACTTTCTTTTTTGCACGATGTGCTTCTTGCAGAAAGAAACGTCTCACTGCCGATATTCTTGAAGCTATCCTTATACATGTGAATGATGTGACTATGAATTCGACTAGGAATTAAAGTGCTACTTTGTAAAAGAGTTCAATGTGGACAATTTAAGTTCATAGTTCTCTAATCGGAACCTCAAGTTAAACTTACTTTAACTTAAATTGTATGCAGAACATTCTATCGTGAGAACAATTAGGCTTAACTAACCTTTGAATTCACCGTGGGTTCAAAATCCTTTTTGGTATGGAAGAAATCCATCTTCTTTGAAGGCTTTCATCTTTAGAAAAGCTTAAAACAGTGGCTTTTAGACGCGTTTGTAATTAGATCTACATAAAAGCACCCGATATTTTCCACGAATGTTGTATAAAAACGCTAATTCACGTGCACGACAACCGAAAACTCAACGCTGACCAATGCCGCATGAACGCGAAGCTAATATTATCGGCACTTCCCTTACGTTTGCCCTTTGACCCCTCTGGAAAGAGGGATTGCGATGGCCCTCTGACGGTGACGTCACAACCCTTCACATTTCGCGCACTGGGGCTTTCTCTCCAGGGGGTTTTGACACAGTTATCAAACTCGTGGGTATGGTAACTATTTAATTTCTAGGGCTTGCACTAATGCGCTGTATTTCAATATTAATGTTCATTTCCCCTGGAATGGGTTGCTGATTCATAAAATCACTTGCCAGTTTTGTGTAGTTAACTATGTCTAACATGACAAATAAATAAAATAAAACAAAAAATAAAAACAAACTTCCACCAGCCATAAGCCTTTTAAACATTTCTAATATAAACAGTAAATTCTAGTTAATTGGGCCATTGGTTAATCAGGGCAGCCATTTACTTCAGACAATTTTTGAAGAACATCCCAAATTAACTCTTTGTGATCAAGCTTCACATAAAGTGTACCAGCCCCGATATGTGTCTCAATTAACCGGAATCTGCTGTATATGTTTTAAGCCTGAACAGCTATTGAGTTCAATTAAATTGCCACCCCAGTGGTGCAGTGGTTTAAGCTATGGCTTCTCACCATTCATCTGAGATATTTTCACTGCCTGAATGGTGCATTTCAAGAAGCATAAATTACACATTAATTCAATATGTCTTCAATGTAATCTTCACACACACAGAGCTTCTTTAAATGTAATAACGTTTTTTTTTTTTTTTTTTTTTTGTTAATCTAATAAAATTTCCTGAAAATGGTGGTCAGAGCACATGCTCATGTGCTTCAATGGAAGAACCACCAACCACTGCAACTACTTACTTAGTTGTTTAGATCAACACCAACATCAACACCTGCATAATGTTATTTCATCTGAACAAGGCAGTGAATTTTAAAACAAGAGTAAGAAAACAAACCTACCTTTAGCTGACTTCGCCCCCCCCCTTGGGTAGGGCAATCCACCCCGGCAGTGAAATAATTCATTAAATTTGGCAGTAATTTTGAACAGTGCTACAAATACTGCACAATGCATATATTTAAAACTGGATTTTATTTCAAAAAAAAAAAAAAATAAAAAAATAATGAGAATCAGTGCTACTTGATCTTTTTAAAATATTACAGAAAATATTTCTTAAGCTAAATTATAAAAAAGAATTTTCATTTCATTTAACATTAGACAACTCCTTATTGTCCCTTAAATAAAATAAGTTTTGTATCCAACTGACGCACTGAACTTGACTTATTCACCAAATTTTTCCCCCAATACATATATCTGACGAGCAGATATTTTTTCACTACTGCTCTTATTAGGTGTGCAACCTGATTATTGAGGAGAGAGGCGTCATGCATGTGTGCACTTATGTCAGCAAAAAGTGGCAGACCAGTTACTGAATGCAGGATTTCTGTTTCAGTTTGCAGTATTTCATGTTCTTTTTTCAGATGTTTATTGCTTGAGGAAATTCTGCGTCGAAATACTGATTCACTTTTCTTGCATAAGATGAACACATCTTTTGAAGGGTGAATCAATTTCCCCCTGCTTTTGAATGAGGCCAAGGAATGTCAGAAGAATGGTTCAACAGAATGAAGTGCATTGATACACACTTTAAATGGGATGATAGTTTTTTAACCACGTACCCTGTGATATAATATACCATTGCTCAGAGCAGACACTTAGTTGTCCGGCATCAAAAAGATAATCATGTCCAGATTCTTCCACACTTTCTGAAGTAGCCACATGATCATTCTCTATGCGGTAGCCATTTGTCGAGAAGTTAATCACATTCTCTGGAGAATGTACGCTGGACACAGATAAAATACTCAGCTCATCCAAAGGCACACAATTGCCAGTGGGTGCATAACAGTTTTTTATCTCTGATCTTGTGAGCAGCTTTTTATAAGCTGCTCTAAATTGCCTTGCAGTGGGATTATTGTTAGCACCACAGTGAGACCTGACTGTTTGAAAACACAGTTCAATATGGTCTTGGCTGAGCTTATATGTGGCCAAGTATTGTAAGCCTCCAATAACATTTTCTATCAAAGATTTGTACAAATGTTTGATGCTTTGTATGCATACAAGGAAGCCAATAAATCCTGTTTTCCTGTTTGAAGAGCTCTGTGATTTTATCACCATTTCGGCTTACTTTCAATGAAGAAATGTATTCAAAAGTTTCAGTCAGAACTTGATATACTTCTTGTGAATCATTTTTATTTAATAGTTTTTTTTTTTGCCATACTGCTTTAAAGTTTTAGAATTTAATATATCAAATAGATCATTAAATTTGTTGATGAAGGTAACTGTTGCTTTAGACCCTTCAAACTGTGGAATGCTTCTGCACAAAACTCTATGGCATCAGCTACAGACTTGCTGAGAAGCTGTGATGCTAGTCTAACCTTCATCTTTTGTTTGCGGAACTACAAATGAGATTCTTTAAATTTATTACCTAAATTTAGCCCTTCACCTTCTTGTAGCTCATGAAGTGATGAAATATATAGATTAAGATAACACAACGTAGTTGTCACAAATGTTTATTTTTTCAAGCCGACCATGGTTTCGCTGGGTGATGAAATATACTTCCACTCAATGAAGTTATCTTGATTATCAACAATACTTTTTTTGTCCCCCAAAGTATTTCGCACCAATTTCAGCATATGGCATGGATCTAACATAATATAAATGTTTTCTCCAGTCTCTGGATGCTTGAAATCTGTTTTCAAAGCTTTAGGGTCTAGTGAGCATCCTAAAATTTTTGCCATGGCCAAATTAGATGATAAACCATCAAATGTGAAGGAAACAACTTTCACTCTTGCAGCATGCAGTAAAGTAAGGCACTGATATACAAGATTGGCCTTCTGTGCTGAGTTTATGCTGTCCACAAGAAAATATCCTACTGGAGCTTTCCATTTGTCATTTATGCATACTACCATGAAAACAAGTGCTTCTTTAGCCAAAGGAAGAGCATCATCTAACTCGGCCCCCATATTGATATAACCATGAAATTTTTTACCATCAAATTCAACATGCTGCCTATTGCACATTTCATCCATTACTAAAGAAAAAAGGAGAGGATACTTACAGTAGGTCACTTTATCTGACAATGCAATTAATGCCTCTGTAGTAAATCCTGGTGCAGCATCAACATGCTGGTACGATTTACAAATAGTTTTGGAATGGGGTAAACAGGAACTAAATGTCTTATGTACATATTCCTATGCTCTTGGAGAATAAAAGTTCAATGTAAGTGCAAATGTCCGAAGCTCAGGAGAGTAACACTTTGGCTGCTTTTCATTTTGCACTGTGGCTAACTACTGGGTTAGAAGTTCCTTATTTACGCCGCTTGCCTTGTTAAGGACTTCTAACAAGTCATCATCCATCAACTTCTTTTTCTTGATGCTATCAAGAAGGCCCTGCAAACTCTCAATTTTTTTGTTGTTGTCTGCGCTTTGATTGTTGAAGCGTGCATATTTTCTTCTTGTATTTTTTAATCACATATTCTTGTGCTTCATCTAACTTTCTCTTCAGAACCTGCTTCTCGGGAGACTGCTGCAACACAACAGTTTCTGTGGCCAGTACTGCAGCATCCTGTGCAGGGCTTGGAGGCATTACAATTAGCTGTGCATTCCTTTCACATGGAGGCTTTCTTTGTTTCTTGACCTGGAAAAACAGATTTTCCTAACTGAATATTTCACAAAAAAAAAAAAAAAAAAATATTTTGGAGCCTTTTAGACTCTACATGATCAATACACTATACATTTTGGCCACCGTCAATTATGGAATTCATTTTAGTATAATTTATGTGGGGGCAAATCAAATTCACTACAATCCAACCCTCGTGAATCAGAAATGAGGGGAGGGGGAGAAAGTTGTAATGTGAATGTTTCATAACTTTCATAATACATAGATGCCAACTAGTACGGATTTTCCGTAATTTTACGGATTTTTGGTTGCTGTTACGGAAGTACGGAAACACCGCTGAAATTACGGAAAATCGCCATTTGATTTAATTTTCTGAGATAGAAAGCAAATTTTCATTAACTTAAAAAATTTTGTTGGTTCTTCAAGTTTTTCTGGGGAAAAAAAATTAAATGCTACATTCAGGGCTGCCAGACCTGCGAAAATTGCGCCAGCCCGCGCCAAAACGTTGTTCTTGCGCCATTCTGCTAAAAAATCGGAATTTCGACGAAATCAGCGCCAATTTTGCGCCAAAAGTTAAAATTTACCGGTCATCGATATTTTAGCGTTATCTTACGACATTCGAAATCGATTCAGCGGTGAATTCGTACGTGAGATTCTTCCGCGGATTCGCGGAGTCCCGTCCGTTTTTTTTTGTTTTTTTTTGCAAAAGTGAAGAAATTTTCGGGATATTAGTTGGGGGTGGGGTCGTATTCCGTCTGGGGACGTTGTTTTGTCTTTTTAAACGTTCGGAAACGGAAGTTAAACGAAGTGCAGATTTTTCCCGTAATCGTATTTTTTTCTCTCTCGATGTTGCTTCTGTTCAGTATTGTTAAATATAATTTCATTCCATAATTTCAGCTTGAAATTGTAGGCAACGATTTCCCGAAAACGGAAGTTAGGCCGCCCGAAAATTTCCTCGTAATCTTCGGCGACGAGATTCTCACGCTGATTCGAGGAATTCAGTCTTTTTTGTTATCATTTGCACCATGTACGAAATCGATGCATAACTGAACTTAAATTTTGGGAGGATTGGTGGCGGCGGGGGGGTCGTTTTCTCCGTCGGCGGACGGAATTTCATCCTTCGAAAACGGAAAGTAGACGGAGATAAGATTTCTCTGGTAATCGTAATTTTCTTTTCTCGCGATGTTACCTCTACCCAATATTGTTAGATATCATTTTATTCCATAAATATTTGTATTTCAGCTTGAAAATGTTGGATAAACTTCCGAAAAGTAAAGTCAATTCAGCTTGAAAATGTTGGATAAATTTCCGAAAACTGAAGGCTTGAAAAACCTTCATTTCAAGCCATGTTTCCCAATTCAGCGATCGCAAAAAAAATATTCGTGTGGAAGAACCAAGGCTACTGCACTAATTCAGCACATGGCCAGTGTTTCTACAAGTAACATGGTATCTGAAGTTAAAAAAAATCCTTTTTCTCTATCTACGGACGGAAGTAATGATGCTCAAGCAAATAAACTGTATCCCATTACAATAACATATTTTGACGAAAAAATAGGGAAAAATTCAGCTGTTTTGTTATCATTGGTTGAATCAAGTAATAACACAGGTGAAGGAATATTCAACGTTTTGAACAATGAGTTTGTTAAAAAAAATATCTCATGGAGCAACTGTGTGTCATTTTCCTGTGACAATGCTAACACTATCATAGGTCAAGTAAAAGGTGTTGTTTCTCACATAAAGAAGGTTCAGCCTGCAATCATAGTGCAGCGATGTTCATGCCATTTAGTAAATTTAGCTGCACAGAAATCTGCTGCTCAACTGAAAGGATTTAATCAACTGAAAAGATTTAATGTTGAGCAGTTTCTGATACAGTTGTATTTTTTTTTTTTTTTTTTTTTTTTGGAGAAAAGTTCAAAGAGGAAACACAATCTAAAACTGAGTCAAGCTGTTTGTGGTACTAAACCACACAAAATTCTAAAGCATGTCAATACTCGCTGGTTATCACTTTTGGAATCCATTGACAGAATTTTAGAACAGTGAGAGGCTCTAGAACATTATTTTAGTGACAATGAAGAAGCTAATTCACAGTATAAGAAACCTTGCAAGTATGATTGGAAATCCTTCATCTAAACTTTGTTGTCTTTTTTTATCTGCTACTCTTCCTTTGTTTACATCTGTTAACGTGTTCTTGCAGCAGGAAGCTCCGCTTGTGCATGTATTAAAAAGAAAACTTCATAGTCTGTTATCTGATTGCTTGTACGATTTATCAAGCCATTGGCATTTGATGTGACAGCAACATCTCTTGCAGATGGAAATTTTGAAAGAAGGAGAAATCAAAAAGAAAACTGTGATCTCGTAATTGGGTCAAAAGCGAGATCTTATATAGGCACAACTGCAGATCTGAGTGAAGACACAGTGGCTACTTTTTATTCTGAGGTAAGGGAATTTTACAAGGCAGGCTGCAATTACATTTTAAGAAAATTTCCACTTAATGATGAATTTCTGAGTCAATCTGAAATTGCAGATGTAGCATTAAGGCAAAGTGTTTCTTTTGCATCAGTCCAATATATGTGTTCCCTGTTTCCAGTTTTGAAACCAGAAGAATCTGACAAGGTGGAATCTGAATTTGCTCACTAACAGTTTGAAAATTTTAACTGTGCTGCTACTTCTCGGAGAATAGATGAAGTGTGGCACAGAATTTCTTTAATGAAAAATGAAAGTGGCCAGTTAAAGTATGAATCATTAAGCAAAATTATGAAAATGATTTTAATAGTCCCTCATAGCAATGCAAGTACAGAAAGAATTTTCAGTATTGTGAAAAAAACCATGAATGATTCAGACCTAATTTAAGTAGTCATGTGCTGTCTTCTTTATTAGTAGAAAAAATAAACAGCATTGCACACAGTGAACTATGCTATCAGAAGAAGTTTTCGCAAATTGAACTAAGGAAGGCCAAAATGGCAACTACAGCCAGTTTATCATAATAATTTGGCAACATTCCAAGGAATAATTTTTCTTCATGTCTGGAGGTAATTTATTATATTTTTCTGGTAGACAGTATTTTAAAATTTTCCCACTAGCAAATTATTTTTTGTTGTATTATTATTGTTATTATTATTTTGTTAATAGTTCTGACAGATTAAAAGTTGTTGCAGTGTTAAATACCCAAATTTGCCGCTGTAGACTGGATTACTGAAAATTACTGGAAAAAAATATTGTTACTGAAAATTACTGAAAAATGAACATGTTGGTTACTGAAAACTACTTTTAGAGGTTGGCATCTATGATAATATATATCTTTCATAACTTATTTTCATCATAAGTGATTTCTTGATGGCACATATGATGAAAATAAGTAAGCATCTTCACTTTATATCTCAAATAACAAGCTGACACACTCTTCATGGTACAATATCATCAATTGCTACTAAAAAATCCTATCTAATGCCTAGAAACAAATAATTGCAACACTTCTTAAGCCACACATTGGCAAGTGAAAGCTTGGTAGACCTTATATGATCATATTTACACCTATGCAAACAGGATTATTCTAAGAAGTCTGGCACTTATTTGTTTCTAGTTAACTCTGGCATACCTATTGTATATTATTCTATTTAATGTCATTTGACAGATTTTTTCTGCTTTCCTTTATTTGACAATTATTATCCCTTGAAATCAGTGTGAGATGAGATGAAGAGGAAAAAGCAGCCCACTTTTCTTAACAGTAATAATTCTGGATCAAAAGTTTATTTAATTATGAGTATAATTTAAAGTATTACCCTTTGCCTTAAGAAAGCCTCCTAATGGAGTGTAAAGGTTTGGAAATTTGGATCACCTTACACTACAGGTGTAGATATCATCTACACAATTTGTTCATGGCATACACAAGCCACGAACAAAATGAATCTCTACACAAAAAAAAACACAAGAGTGCACACCATTAGGTAGGATTATCATTCTAAAAGTGATTTCACTTAATGACTCAAAAAGCACCATTTCAATCAGCAGGAAGGCTAAGTGTACACAAATTATTACTCATCTCTTTTCCTCAACAGAACTAGGTCATACATACTGGCACTTGATATTGCATACACCAGTAAATAGCTTACAGCCTGGTGATACTTGTATTTGCACGATTACATAGAAGTAACTCCTCTTTATTCCTGTTCCACAGGTGAGATGGTGTTCTGAAAATTTGTTCTTATTTACAAAGAGTGAATTCCATATTTATTATTATTATTATATGATGCAAACAAAAATACACGGTTCGTACTCTTCCAAGCAAAATAAATTCAAGCACTTTTCAAGGACTTTTTAAAACCGAATTATCGTATGTGTGAGCTGTCGGTTTGTCAGTGGGTAGATATTTTAGCAAGTTCAAACCATTAAGATTTGATGCGATAGGCACACCTTCCGTGAGTGACCTGTGTTTGTTACCCCCTGAACACTCATTGGTTTATTTTATTAACCTTGAATTGCCCCTCTGTTTTGGTGTTTCTTGAAATCATTTTATTTTGTGGAATATTTTGAACGGTTACATTACATTATTTTCGTATTCATCTGCTGGTGTGACATTTATTGTTTGCTTAACTTTTTATTTTTGATGCATAACTTGATTTTTTGATGCAGCCAGGAGATGAAGCATGCATGAAGCATAAGCAATTCCGAGAAGTTCCACCCTCCCGCAAGAACACTCATTAACTCCAGTAAACAGAAGCCCATCACAATTAAAAAATACATCATTCCGCTGCCCCGGTGGCGCAGCAGTGTTCTAAGCGATGGCTTCTTATCATTCGTCCAAGATGGGTCGGGGTTCAAATCCCGGTGAGGCATGGGTGTTGTGTTTGTCTTACAGCGCTGGCTCTCTCCTTTTCCTGAAACCAGTGGCCCTAAATTAGGGACGGGCGACTGCTTATAACCCATTCAATTCCTCACTGTGTCGTTAAACCTCCAATAAAAAACATATATATATATACACTATCTACCAACAAGTAATTGGACACCCCTGCAATCGACGATATCTGTGGTCCTGATACACGTCACTGCCGCTGCTGTTAAATATCGTGTGGGAAACAACAACGCAACCAGTTGCAAGCAAGATGCAACGCAGTTTGGAGCTCTCCGATTTCGAGAAAGGTGTAATCGTCGGGTATCACAGAAATGGCCGATCCATACGTGACATATCTAGCGAGTCGAAGTACCCAAAATCGACAGTGGCCTACGTGATTGGCAAGTAGAAGATGAGAGGTGACTGTCGGAATGTGCCCCGACCCGGCAGACCCACAAAACTGGGAGTTAGAGACCGACGGGTGCTGGCCAGAGAAATTCGGAAGAACCGCATAGGAGTAAATACATGGAATAATAATAAATATATCATCATCATCATCATCATTGTCAACCATTATCAATCCACTGCTGGACGAAGGTCTCCCCAAGTTTCCTCCACAACGGTCTGTCTTGTGCCAGTCTCCTCCATGTCACTCCCGCATACTTTCGAATTTCATCCACCCATCTTCCATGTGGTCTTCTTCTGGGTCTTTTCCAGTCCCTTGGAATCCAATCTAAAATTTCGGCTGTCCATCGATGGTCTGTCCTTCTGGCAGCATGTCCAGCCCATTGCCATTTCAGGGATTTAACTCTGATCATGATGTCTTCCACTCTTGTCATTTTTCGGATCCACGAGTTCCTCTTCTTATCTCTCCTGGTAACACCAATCATGCACCTCTCCATGCTTCTTTGAGTTGACTGCAGCCTTTGTATGTCTCTTTTAGCTAAGGTCCACGTCTCTGCACCATACGTAAGCACTGGAAGGATGCATTGATCAAACACTTTTCTTTTAAGACATAATGGCATATTGCTCTTGAAAATTATGCTGTTTCTTCCAAAAGCTCTCCAGGCAAGTTTTGTACGCCGATTAATTTCTTTATCAATGTGACCCTCACTTGATATCTGCTGTCCAAGATAAACGTACATGTCTGTTATCTCCAGCTTTTCTCCATCAATCGATAAATCTTCATTTCTTGTAAAAACATTGTACATCACTTTTGTCTTCTGAAAGTTCATTTTTAATCCCACTTCTTTACTCTTGTCAGCAAGTTCCTGGATCATACTCTGTAGCTCTGATGGGGTAGTTGCAAAAATGACTATGTCATCAGCAAAACGAAGGTGGGTTAGATAATCTCCATTAATCTTTATCCCTTTGTTTTCCCAGTTCGGTGATTGAAAGACATTTTCCAATGTGGCATTAAAGAGCTTCGGAGATATGGTGTCACCCTGTCTCACTCCTTTTCCAATTTTTATGTGTGTTGTATTTTCGAACAGCCGAATCTTTGCACTTGCATTTTCATAGATGTTATTAATAATATTAATGTATGCATCTTCAATACCGCAGGATTTCAGAGCCATTGCAACTGCTGATGGTTTCACCGAATCAAAGGCTTTTTCATAATCGATAAAAGCCATGCACAATGGAAGTTCATATTCCCTCGCTCTTTCAATTAGTTCTCTCAGTACGTGGATATGATCTATTGTGCTGTAGCCACTCCTGAATCCAGCTTGTTCTCTCGGTTGAGCCATGTCCAGTGTCACCTTCAAGCGGTGTGAAAGAACTTTAGTGAAGATTTTATAAACCACTGATAGGAGGCTGATAGGTCTGTAGTTCCTGAGATCCTCAATGTCACCTTTTTTATGTAGCAAGATCATTGTAGCGTTGTTCCAATCCTCAGGAATTTTCCCTTCATTAAGGCATCGAGTGAAAATTTGGGCGAGTACTGTTTCGATTTCTCCACTTGCTTCTTGTATGATGTCTACAGTAATTCCATCTTCTCCTGGAGCTTTTCCTCGCTTCATGTTCTTGATTGCATGTGCAACTTCTGCTGGAAGGACTGGAAGAACTCTGGTACTGGTACCTTTCATGATGTCTGGAGTACATGTATCATCCCTTTCATATAATTTGGAGTAGAAATCTTTCACTCTTGTCAAAAATTCTCCTCTATTTCTTGTTACAGAACCATCTTCTTTTCTCAGTGCCATTATCTGTTTTTTTCCCTTAATGAGATTTCCCTTTGCTATCTTTAGGCTTTGGTTGTTTTCAATTGCTTTCCTCACTAGTTCACAGTTGAATTTCCTTACGTCTTCAGTGATACTTTTTCGTACTGTCTTGCATAGCTCTATATATTCCACTTTGGAAGTCACATCTTCTTTAGTTGTCCTCATCACTCTTCTTTTTTGCATCAACATTTTGGTTTTTCCTGATAATTTGTTCACATGCAATTTGTTCTTAGACCCAGCTAATTTTGTTGCTGTTTCCATAAGAGCTTTGGTTACTTTTCTGTTAACTTCAGAAATATCCACTTCTTCCGATGTTAGGCCTTCTAAAGCAGAGAACCTGTTTTTCAGTTCCAATTGGAAGGTATTATGGTGTTTTTTAAGGTTGGTTATGTTAATACATTTTGTTTGTCTTATGAGCTTGCTACGTTCGAGTTTAGTGTTGAGGTGCATCTTACATCTCACCAATCTATGGTCACTGACTGTGCTGAACTTGTTTTGCACACTGCAGTCGTCTATGACGAATTTTTTGTTACACATAATAAAATCAATTTCATTTGTCGTCCCATTTGGATGTCTCCATGTCCATTTCCTGTGTGGCTTTTTCTTGAAAAAGGAGTTCAAGATGAAAAACCCTTCTGCCTCTGCAAACTCTACGAGAGTATTTCCACGCTGGTTTCTGTTGCCGTGACCGAATTTACCTACTGAAGTTTCATTCTGTTGCCGTTGCCCTATTTTTGCATTGAAATCTCCCATAATTATCTTTAAGTGCTGCTTACCTTTATTATTTAGATCACGAATTTCTTCATAAAATTCTTCAATTTCTTCTTCAGCATGACTTGTGGTGGGTGCATAAGTTTGAATAATCTGAGCCTGGTATCTTCTCGAGAGTTGGATGATGAGTCGTGCAGCTCTGTCAGAGGAACTTTCAACTTCTACAACTTTATCCTTCAGTTTCTTGTTTATTATAAATCCAACACCACTAGTTCTACCAGTATCTGTCCCACGATAGTAGAAGAGATGTCCACTTCTCAGTTCAATGATATCTTCTCCTTTTCTCCTTACCTCACTTAGCCCGACGATGTCCCACTTGATCCTTTGTAGTTCCTCTTCCAATTCAAGAAGCCTTGAATCAGAAGATAGGGAGCGTCCGTTATATGTAGCCAAGGTCAGCATCAGATGGCAGCCTAGTCCGGTCCTCCGGGGATTCTTAGCACCCTCTGCCTTCATGTCGCACTGGCCGCTGCCTTGGCCAGGTACATTCCAGCTGCCGGAGACCGAGGGCCAAGATTTAAGTTGTGGAGTCATTTTGGAGGGGTTTGGCCATAACTCACTACGCTGGCCAAGCGGGTTGGTGAGTGTGGGATAGCAGGGATCATAGCATACTTCTGGAAAATTTTAGGTAGGAATTTTAGGAATTTTAGGAATTTTTAGAAAAATTTTAGGAAAATTTTAGGAGTGTATTTCAATAAAAACTAGATGTATATTTGTATACATCTAGTAAAACAACTTTGTATACATTGTAAAGAGTTTGCTTCACACCCTTCAACCATATATACTGATAGACTGCGCATGACATCAAAATTTCTGGCTCTAACATAAAATCACATGACAACAGTCAAAAAGATGGGTTACACCTGCTGTGCTTATGGTTGCTCTGAGCGATATAGTAAAGAAAGTTCTATGATTTTTCATGGGTAAGAAACGAATTAAATACCTAAGTCAATAAAGTTCAATTACTTAACCAGAAACTTGCAGCTATTGATATAAAAATATAGTAACTTAAGAAAAAAAAATGGAATGCATGTTCCAAATTCTTCGCAAATGTTCATCACATTATAAATCACAAAATGTAAACAACCCGATCATGCATGTATATAGCTCATAAGTAAACTTACCTGAAGAGTTTTCATTATATATGAGGCGCATTCACATAATACACCGAAAACACTGAAGTTCTGCAGCGTAAATTAGTAATCATAACAGCATTTGTACACGAAATTTGGAGTCTGATGATGGCGTGCCCAATGTTTGAGCCATGGCGGCTTTGATGCAGCTATTGCCAATGCGCAGTCCATTAGTATATATGGTCGAAGTTCACACCCAAATTTTTTGCATAACGTCTAATGTCTAAAGTTTAAGTATGATTTACTTCTAATGTTCAGTTCTTATCTTTTCACGTGTTATTATCATATTCAAGTATATTTACCACATTCAAGTTTCACTTTGAACATTAATATGCTGTTGAACCAGAAGCAATTCACGATTTTCACAGTAAAGTTTTCAGGTTTCACATTAAATTATAATATCCTAAAAAGGTAATTGAAAACCAAGAACTATGTACAATTGTTCACTGAATTACTTTTTTCATATTATTGTTTTAACCTTTTCCTGATTAGCCTATCTTTTTCTGCTTCTACCACAACTAATTTACTTTCAGTTTTCTTTATTTCAGCTGAACCTTGTATGATCAAGTTAGAGGCAACTGTTATTTCAACAGTATTTTGTTTTTCTACAGCTTTTCTCATTCTTTCTGTTCCCTCTTGAATTATTGCTAGGGAGGCTTCTTTATCGTTTTTAAGTCTATTTATTTCTGCATCATTTTCTTTTATTTTGTCATCAAACTCAGCTTTTCTTTTTTTCTCTAGCTGCTTTTCCTTATTTTCCCTCTCTTTCTGCTTCCTTTCTTTTACCTTTTTGATTCTTCTTCCTTCAGCTTATCAACATACTCTTTATAAAATTTATGTGAATCACAAACACTATTTAACAAATTTCTTGTTATGGGAACTTTACTTACACATCCATAGTGTTTAATGGCCCCTTTAACTATTCTTAATGATGTTATAGTTGAGTCTTTTAAGTTAGCCTTGTCCTTCCTTAACAGAGCAGTGTTAACCGAAAATCCCCTTTCTGCATCAGCATTACCATGAGGTAAAACTAAAATTGACTTTATGAGTTTAGCAAGATTTGAGTATTTTTCTTTTCCGCTAGAGTCTTTAATACTAAATATATTACGCCAGTAATGATCAATCCGCACTGGAATATGCCCTTCCTCTGAAAATTTCACTAGTTCATCTAGAGTTGGCTTATCACAATTTAAAAGTTTCCACTCTTCTCTTACTCTATCAATTTGTTCCTCAGAAAGATGCAAAACACTTAAAATTCTGGTTATTTCCGAAAGTCCTTCAGTGACTGAAAGTTGAGTTGACTCTTTCTTTGGTTCTTTTACCTTTAAAACTTCTATGTCTCTTAGCTTTTGATTGCAGAATGGCAAATTTGACTTTAAATATTTTGTGGTTGCAATTAGTGATGATCTTACATCTAAGAGAAATAATTTCTGCCTGGTCTCCTGAACATTCCTGAGGAGATTTTTTGTCTTCATACCAACTTCTAACTCCCCTAGTTTTTTCCATGAATTTTTGTTTTCAAAATCTACATTCTTTAGGTCTTCTCCAAATTTCCCATAACATCATCTTGGATAAACTGAGCCATAACATTCCTCATTAAAGTATTTAAATCAGAATATAACTGGTGTATTTTTGGTTCTTCACTCTGATAACATAATGAAAACTTTTCAAAATTTTGGTGTGAAAATGAAATTAATGCTAAATAGCAAGGAGTAAGCTCATTTTTCAGGAAACAGTGAATTCTTTTATACCTTGCCGAATTGCGCAGTTGTTTTTCAAATATTTTTTGAGATGGCAAGAAGTTTAAAAATATTCTGTAATATTTAGCCATTGATCCAAGAGCCTCTGGGCTACAGAACCAACGGTTAACCATCTGTTGCTGACATGACGCAAAAGAAATTTGGCAGTGACCAATGTTATATCCTCGACAGATTTATAATCCTCTCGTCTTGCAGCACTACTCTTTAAAAAGTAATGCATATCAGTAGCAAATTCGTCAAAATCTATATTTAAGCTTGTCAAAAAAATTTTTAATGCATTACTAACAACATGCAGGTTGCAAAAACCTAGTTCCAAAGATTTCTGGCCTGTTTCTTGTTTTACAACTTCATTGAATTTGCGTAAAAAGCACTTATTTACATTTGGGCTGTCCATGGATACACAAATAATTCTGTTCAACGAAATATTGAAGGATGATAACACATCAAGAATTTCTTTTAGCAAAATATCTGCTGTTGCATGACCCAGAAAAACGCTTGTTAGGTATCGGCAAGAAACTGAATTTATTTCTGAAGACCAGTACCTGAGATACACATCCAACTGCCGTTTCACTTGTGTATTTGTAGTTTCATCAAATGCTATAGTAACCTTTCCTGGGCTACTAGATGCAATGTCTTTTTTCAAATCCTCTTCAAAATATTTTGACAATCCATGTGATATCACATAAGCAACTTTTTTTCTTTAAGTTGCAGTTTGGCTGCAATAGCAGAATCAGGAAACATTTCTTTGAAAAGTTCAACTGTTTCAGTGCATGAAACAAAAGACATATTGTCCTTAGCAACTTTCATGGCCCATAATGCTTCGGCTTTAGCCAACTGTAAATCATGACTCAGTACTTCACTAATATTTGTTTTGGGCTGAAGATCCCGTCCTCCAAAGGCTTTCAAGGATGGACTTATTTTGAAATTTACTTTGAAATTTCTGCAAATGTTTTTTTCCTTTATGATGCGCTTTTACTTGTGAAAAGCCACTATTAGAAATGTTGAAAATTTCTGAACACAATATACACTTAGCAGAAAATATTGTTTCAGTTGCAGAACACCATTCTTTCAACTTCACTCCGTCCAATTCTTTGGCGAGCCACGCATCTTGAAATTTCGTTTTGGATTTAGGCATCTTAAACACTTGTATTACTAACCAGAAAATGAAAGGGAAGTACAAAAACACGTTCCAATATTGCAAAACCAGACAACTTCCCGAAATTTGGCTGCGAGGATGTCAGAAGATATGAAAAAAAAAAAAAAAAAAAAGCAGGTCACCACTAGAGAACTGAACCTGCACACAGCACAGAGAACACCATAAAAGACGTAAAACCAGAAACTATCATACGCATCTCACGCAAGTTCAGTCAAAGCGAGTCGGAGCCGAGATATATTGCGCATCGAAGGTCGCTGTCGCCGACGCATGATCGAAGGTCAATGATCACGTGCTCTACTGCCTGCCAAGATAATACTCAGCTACCATCCCATCGTCATTACCGGAGGTTACGGAAGGAGACCACATGTTTCCTCTTTGCTTCCACCCACCTGCGGTTTACAATAACAAAACATCAGCAGAAAGAGGAGGTTCCACAAGGCATGTACAAAAATAAAGTACGATCTTCTGCGTGCCACGGAGTTCGTTTGCAAAGCGCAAACCAGGGGTGAAAATGACCCCTCCCCTTTTCCCTTAGATCTCTTGTTACTCTCGAAAACTGTTCGAAGGCAAAAAAATGGAACGCCCGCCCCGAAGCAAGTGCATCTCGATGGCGTCATTTTTCCCTCCCTTCAGCAGCACAGCATATAGACTGTGTTTCTACAATAACAGGTCTTTTTACCTTACCGTAATGGTAAATTTATTGGTGTTAATAACGGTTGTGTTTTTAATAAAAATAAGCTTACGAAAATTTTAGGATGAATAGCAAATTTTAGGTCTAATTTTAGGAATTTAAGGAGGGTCACAAAATATTAGGAATTTTAAGAGGAATGCGATCCCTGGGATAGCATTTCCTCTAATCCCGATGGTATAGTTATACCGCTATTGGCGGTCGTCAGAGCCCCTTTATATATATTTATTTATTTATTATTCCATGTATTTTACTCCCATGCCAATGTTTTACTCCATAGCAATGTCATAGCCAAGGTACTTGCGTTCAACGCACTCGTCTGGGTTGAATACATGTTCAGCGTTATTTGAACAGCTTGGTGTTTTTATCAGAACTACACAGGAATATCCTATACAAATTTTTAGCACAAACAATTATTTTACATATATTCTTTTATACCAATACTTAAAAACCAAAACAATTTTTTTCAGGTACTATTTATAGAGTCAAACTTTTTCAAGGACTTGAAAATGAACTTTTATTTTTCAAGGACTTTTCAAGGTTTTCAAGAAGTGTACGAACCATGAAAAAAGACAAAATCTTTCAGGTTATTATATTATGACAACCAGCACAACTGAGGTTTCAATTTGGTCAGTCTATAGTGTAATGCAATGGTTATTAGCAGGGCTCCACAAATGTGGTCGCCAGGTAGCCAACGGCGACCAAAATATTTTGGTTGGCGACCAAGTTTTCAGAATTTTTTATTAGTTATTATTATTTTTTTTAATGTAATGAAGCAAATTTTGGAATGGTTGTGTTTTTATCTTTTACGTAAATCAGTAAACTGAGAGGCGTGCGTGTGGTCGCACAAATTGCAGTCTCTCTCTCTCTTATCTGCCTATCCCCACCACACATCACGTGACCGGTGGGAAAGGCTTGCTCCTCGTTGTTCTCTGTCGCGATTTCGGAAGTGTAGGGGCCCCAGAATCCCTTGCGCTGAATGAATTTTAAACTGGGAACGCTTGCATGCTGGCTGCTATGCTGCATAAAACAAAATTTTTGTGATAAAGGAACTTCTGTTCCAGTCACAACTTTCTTGACCTACTTAGCAGGTCAAAAACATAATTACGTTAAGAGAGTTTGATATGGAAATAAACTGCATAGATTCTCTGTTCTTCGTTTACTGTAAAGAAAAAGTATTTTAGTGAATACGTAATTCTGCATAAAAATGTAATAGCTTTGCTTTATCACTTTAATTTCTGAGTGCATGATATTTTTGTAAACAACTCCATACTTTTTTTTTTTTGTGCACTGTTAAAGTAAACCAAAGCTCTCCGTCTTCCGAAGTGGGATATCATCGGAACTTGTGTCATTGCTTTGTTTCAAGTTAAGAGTTTCGGCTGTAACGACATAGCCTCAATCCGCTACGCATAGCGCAGGTAGCCATCTCGGAACACATTGTTTTTTTACCTTGGTGGGGATGGGGGCATGGAATGGCAAAGTAAAAGGGCTGGTTTTTTTTAATCATAGAGAAGCGTGTGAACTCTATTTGCTTTATGCAACTATACATTTCTTGCATTACCCTTATTACTTCAAAGGGAGGACGAGGTACAAGTTTTTTTTAAAAGTAAATTTATGACGGTAAGATTACATAAACAACGTGCGTTGATTTCTGGAACTCCTTTTCAAACGTTCGCATCTCGGTATATATTTATACAGCTCTGTATATATCTGCGTGTGTGTTAATTATTTATTTGAAAAAGCTAAAAATGCTTTTCTCCGTAATTTTTAAGTATTTATAATGCACTCATAAATTGACTTTTGCACCATATGCTGTTATTGATTTTTGAAATATATTCAGGATGTTTTTTAGCAGTTTTCTAGGTTTTCGCTAAAATTAGTTGGCAGGTATGCATAGGAAATTCACTTCCTTCATCAACTCTATTATTTTTAAGCACTCAGACTTATGCAGATCTTTGAAGTTTAATGCTTTTTTTTTTTTTTTTTTTGCTTAAAGCATCGTCGTAACACAGCAGAAGGAACAAGAGATTGAGAGTGTCATCATTCTTTGGTGTCATCTCCCTCTCCGTCACAGGTGTGCCATTTTTGTCCCACTAGACTTCGGGTGCCAACACCCATCCATGCCTGTGACGGACACGGGCATGGGTATTGGCTGTTCCGATACTTTGGAAGGATTCCGACTGTGATAATAAAAATTTATAACCAGCTTCATGCCACTTAAAAAATATTTGGTTTGTTTCAAATTAAAAGTGCTTGACTTTCTCAGCTCACTCCGAGGCACGGTTTTTTCAATCTCAAGTTGTTTTTATGATGGAACGAAAGAGTATATTTTCATTTTTTCAGAAGTGACCGCCATTTGGAACTCCGCAAAATAATGACAAAGCCAAATTGAACAAGTGCCTCAGAAAAACAAACTTGGATTGTCTCAAAAGACTACAAGTGAAAATACGACAGATGGCAAGAGAAATTTTCAGAAAAAATGGTGTGAAGAATTTCCATGGTTAGTGTTTGAAAACGATAAAGCTTTATGCAAAATATCCCAATATTTCAGATAAAAACTCAAAATTTGTTCGTGGTTTCCAGTGGCCTTTCAAAATTGAGACTTTCAAGATACACCAGCTATCAAAATTGCACAGAAACTGCATTGAACATGATGTTGCTGTAGAAAAACCAGAGTGTACACCATTAGCAGTGTGTCACAAAAAGATGGATGAAAAAATGTTTAACCATCTTGAAAAGCTCTTCGACACTGCATATTATGTGGCAAAATATAATAAGCCATTTACAGATTTTTCAAATCTGATTGTGTTATTAACTAAATTTGATTTAAATGTGAGTCTTGAACAATATCAGAATGATATGAGGTGTAAAGAGTTCATATTGCAGATGAGGTTAAGCAAGCACTAATTGCAGAAGTTAAACAGTGTAACCATGCAACTATCCTTCTTGATGCATCAACTGATAAGTCCACAGTAGAAGAGTTACTTATTTATATTCGCTATGTCAAAGACAAGAAAGTGAAAGAAGTGTTCCTGTCAGTAGTACCTCTTCAGTCATCTACTGCTGAAGGGAACAAGGTCTTGGATGAAGAAATGAGAAATTTGGGAATTAGTTGGTTAGAAGGACAGTGGTTGGTCGGGCTTGGTACAGATGGTGCGGCAAACATGATTGGTAAAGGAAATGGGCTAACTACAAAAATAAAGAGAAGCATCCCAGATGTTGTTTCCCAACACTGTGTTGCTCACAAATCAAATTTGAGTGTTCTGAGCTCAATAAAAAATTTTAAATATCTAGATGAATTAGATACTGTTCTCAAAAAGCTGTGCAAGTTTTACCGGAACTTGCCTAAACGAATGGGACAGTTAAACAGTATTGCTAAAATTCTGGAGTCAAAGATTCAAAGATTCTGAAATTTCAGTATCTACACAAGGTTCGGTGGGTTTCAAGCAAAGTAGGTGCTCTTACTAAATTAGTAAAGAATTATAATGTAGTTATAGCTCATTTAGAAGATGTATCAAATGAGAAAGGGGATGATGATGCTGTAGCGAGAGTAATTGTAAAAAAAAAAAGTTTCCGATTTGTTGCAATGCTGCACTTTTTACTGGATTTTTGCTAAAATTTAAAGAAGTTTCATTGAGTTTTCAAAAACAGCAGTTACTTTTATGCCAAGTTGAGCTACACATTAAAAGATCACTGAATGAACTTAAGAACTTGGAATCTAGGCCTGCCTCATATGAAAACCAATTCACAAATGTGACAACCATTAGTGGAAACTACTTGGGCATTCAACTTACAAACATTGACAGTAAAAGCTTTGAGTCAGACAAGAACAAAATGATCAGCGATGGGATAAGGTACCGTCAGGAACAATTTTTAGAGTCTTTTTTTTTTTTATTTGAGGTTTAACGACCACCGTGAGCAACTCAATGGGCTATAAGCAAACGCCCGTCCCTAATTTAGGGTCACTGGTTCCAGGGAAGGGAGAGAGCCAGTGCCGTAAGACAAACACAACATCCATGCCTCACCAGGATTCGAACCCGGACCCCTTTTGGACGAATGATCAGAGGCCATTGCCTTAGACCACTGCACCACCGGGGCGGCAATTTTTAGAGTCAGACTACTTTACAAAAAGCTTCTTCAGTGTTTGACACCTTTGTCTGGCCAGAAGAAAACCTGGAAGATTTTGGGAACAGTGAAATTGAAGTTCTTGCCAAGCACTTTCAAAGACATCTTTCCTTCCATAATGAAACCTCATGGGAAACTAAAATGAAGTCTCTAATGAGTGAGTGGTAGTAATTTAAAGTTTTAGGGCAAGGTTTGCAGATTGCAGATTTACTCCAAAAAAACATTATCTAACCAAGAGAGATTTCCAGTTCTTGGCCACCAACTAGAGATTGTTGCAGTTCTACCAACATGTACTGCATCATGTGAACGTGGTTTCAGTCACATGAATTTGATAAAAACAAACAACTGAACATCCATGGAAGCATCAACTTTGAATGATGTCATGATGATTCACTTGAATGGCCCTCCACTTAAAAGACTATAAAGCACAGAAAGCTATTGATAGGTGGTTCTTTGAATCCAAAAAATCTAGACACACACACAAGGACATATGCCAGTAGTTAAGAAGCAAAAATTAGGAAACGCAGAATTTGAAGAACTACATCAGAAATAGAATGTTAAAAGAACTTTTTTTTCCCCTAGTGGGATGTCCTTTATAAGGCATACTACTACGGCACAAACATTTGAGAATGTGTTAATGCAATTTTCGTTTACAATTTCTTGAACCTTGTGTATGTGGCATAAATT
This sequence comes from Macrothele yani, assembly GCA_039090855.1. NCBI lineage: Eukaryota > Metazoa > Arthropoda > Arachnida > Araneae > Macrothelidae > Macrothele > Macrothele yani. The sequence goes on along the minus strand of CM076998.1, from coordinate 63,845 downwards.
CTTATTGACATTTTTTCAAAATCCCTATTAACTGTGAACCTTTGAAGTTACCAAATGCAACATCTGAATTCACCGTCCATATTACTATATTTAACTCTTTCTCAATCAATACAATAAAAACTTATGCTTTTTCGAAAATGCACAGTTAACAACAAAATGTGCCCCACAAAATTCAAGAGATGGACCAGACCACCACTCGTTTTTCTTGCAGAATTGTATTCAGTCCTGATCAGTATGCAGTACTTTTTTAGTTAATGTGAGAACATGAAAAGTGTAACTTTGGACACAAACATTTCAACTTTATGTATATTGTTGTACAATTTCTTATTAACATTTATTCAGCATGTTGGAAACATTCTATGATCCCTTACTGAAACAGTACAGTCTACTTTATATAGTTTGATTTCCACATAAACATATGTAATTTATGTAAAAAGCATATACAGTAATTTATACTTGTAACTAGGGGTCCACAAATATGTTTGCCACTAGAAACTATGTTTTTTTAAATTTTTTTATTGGAGGTTTAACGACCACCGTGAGCAACTCAATGGGCTATAAGCAGTCGCCCATCCCTAATTTAGCGTCACTGGTTCTAGGGAAGGGAGAGAGCCAGTGCCGTAAGACAAACACAACATCCATGCCTCACCGGGATTCGAACCCTGACCCGAAACCATGGTTTTAGCAGTTTTATTAGTGTATCTTTCCTGCCATGCAATGAGCTACAGCTAAAAAAATCTGTGCTATTGATTTACAACGAATCCTCAGGTTTATACAATTTTTCCTTCCACCAGATTTTTTTCAATAATGCTTTCGGGAATCTAAGGAAAATGATGCAGGTATTTCATATCTGCACCCGAGACCTGTCCCTTTTGCCTTTTGTATTTTACAAAAGGGACTGAAAATAAATAAATTCTGTAGACTGATTTTTATAAAACTTTTTGGATACGTTTGCAACAGCAAAAAAAAAAAAAAAAAAACAGTCCAGTCAATGAAAGTTACGCTTAGTCCCACACTATTTATGCTGGAAGAATCGCATGAACAGCTATTCTCTTGGGGGGAACTCATAAATATGTTCTGTACTTAAAAAAATTGGGCTGGCCACTGAAAACTTTTGCTGGATACCAGGTTTTTTTCAATTTGTGGAGGCCTGGTTATTAGCTAAAATGCACAACTTTAGAGGGGGTGGCATAATAGACTGTTAAATGTATGGTTGCATTTACGTTTCTTTTTTTGTCATACAAGAGGGATAAGGGGTTTTTTTCGATTGGAGGTTTAACGACCAAATGTAAAGAACAAAAATCGTGAATGTTTTCTATCTTATAAACAAAACAGTGTAACTTGCTCACTACAAGCAATGTATTTTGCAGATGACAATTTTTAGATGCCATACCTATCAAGAACTGCAATTAAAACAACTTACTTGTTGAAAGTAACTTGGGAATGCTTTAAATATATTGGGAATGGCATTGGCTCTTAGTCTGACACATGAGAGGGATGTTCTGTCCATCTGATATTCACTGAAATGCTCTGAACATAGTTTGCTGCACGAGGATGGCTCCCAATTTTCTCTTCTGACAGCTTTTACCCATTCTGCTCTTCGTACTGGATCAGCTGAGAAACTAAAAAAAAAGTTTTTGCAAGCTTTACTTCACATCAACATTCACTGAACTTTAGTTTCAAGTAATACATACCTAATTGTTAAGAAGGACTAGGGCATGTAAATTATTGGCCCGGGCAGGTAAATAAAAAATTTTGGTGCCTGGCGCAGGCACCTAAATTTTAAAATATGTACTGAATGGAAGTGCATACTTATCGCTGTGTTCCAGAACCTTGTCAAAAGCCTGCCCCGAAGGGTCAGTGCATGCATCAAGGCCAAAGGTGGCCCGATACCATACTAGTGTATGTCAATAAATGGTATGTTGTGTTTCTCTTTTAGGTGTCCGGTGACTTTTGTCAATATAGTGTACAATGTGGAAGAAACATTCTTCTCATAATACATGGCCAATATGTCATGATATTCTTATGGCTGTGTTAATTACCTTTGATTTCATTCTACAACATAAAGACTACTGCACATTTAAAAACATTGAAGGACGATTCTTTCAACCAGCTATACAAGCATCGGCTCTTTTTATTTTTAAATAGACATTTTGAAAGTACGATCTTTATAGTTCCACAACTTGACAGGATGTAGGTAGGTTGATAATTCTGTAACCTATAACAAAATGCATTAAAATTATGAATGGGCGATATTGAGCCTTCCATTCTTGCAATTCAACAATTTGCTCCAAATTCATTTTTTTCTTAAACTGCAATTATCACTTCATAGCATCGTAAATAAATAACAGCAGTGAAATACAACACATCACATAGACCACCTTTTATTGCCGATTTCCTCTATTAATTGCTTGACCTTGTTTTTGGTTTTTTTTATTGTAGGTTTAAGGACCACCCCACCATGAGCAATTCAATGGGCTATAAGCAGTCGCCCGTCCCTAATTTAGGCTCACTGGTTCCAGGGAAGGGAGAGAGCCAGTGCCGTAAGACAAACACAACAACCATGCCTCACCGGGATTCGAACCCGGACCCCTTCTGGACGAATGATCAGAAGCCATCACTTAGACCACTGCGCCTTTGACCTTGTTCCTTACAGTTAATAAAATAATGAACTCTCAATTAAAAGTGACATGGCATTACATTGACTTCATGTTTCTTATGTTTTACATTAAACTTAACATAGAATGTAAGATGGGAAAGATTTACCTGTGAAACGTGATTCCAGGCAATTTTTTATCTGCCTTATTGGTGCAGCGTACGGCTGCGCACGCTGGCATTTCTAAGCTTTTTTCCAGCAAAAAACAACACACAAAAAATGCAAATCAAAAAGAAAACCCCACTATACTCGAACTATGTTAGCTTTTACTTCCGTAACTTAATAAGGCACGAACGAGCAACTGAGGGTAAGGTAACATGGCGGTCACGCAACTCACTTGGCTTCACCGGTGGGAGCACATTCTCCCTCCCCTTATTTCTATCCTCCTTGCGTCACGGCTGCAAGCAGCGCAGTCTGGTGCAGTCCGCCAACGTTCCTTACGCTCCCAGTGGTGTTATGCAGGGAAAACTTCCAGTTGAGTTCAGAAAATTTATCTCTCTCGGTACGGCATGAAAATAAAACTACTTTGGGTAGAGGGGGGCTGCAGCCCCACAGCCCCATAGCAGGAGCCGCCCCTGCTTCAGATGCTTCTGAAATCTCCGTGGATGTACTATAAGGGAATACGATGGCCTTTCCTGGCGAAGTTATTGAGTGAACGATTTTTGATTTTTCCCTCATGCACTTGTTTTATAAGCTGGTGTCGTTCAGTAGATTCCTGACGTTCATGGAAGGTCTTTCATTCGCAATCATTTTCTGTGAAAGGATTTGATCCGGACTCCCTGTTAAATTTTAAAAGGAAGCAGTGTCGCTATAGAAATCTTCTCTTGTGATTGCTGAACTTGTTCTGAAGCAATGGAATCGCCGTTGTTCTTTTTTTTTTTTTTTTTTTTTTTTTTTGGTGTCGGAAACATGTGTTATACATTGGTTTCGACATATGCGTTTCGTACGTGTTGTCCAACTCTCACCTTAACTAGACATTAGGGATTGGCTCCTATTTTATACCAACACGAGTTGCTCTCGGTGGTCGTTAGTCACCCATATAAAACAAGGAAAAAATCCTTTCTTCATAGATTTGGAGGTCAATAACTATCACGTATTGTGTAAAAGGATTTTTTTTAATTAGAGGTTTAACGATTACCGTGAGCAACTCAATGAGCTATAAGCAGTCGCCCGTCAATAATTTTGGGCCACTGACTCCAGGGAAGGGAGACAGCAAGTGCCGTAAGTCAAACACTACATCCATACCTCACCGGGATTTGAACTCGGACCCTTCTCGCACTAAAGGTCATTTAGCCACCGGGACAGCGGTTGTTTCCAGGCGGAACTGTCACGTTTTGTCAGGAAAGCAGCTTTCGGCTACTGTCAGTGTCTCTATTTCTTTAGTTTTAAAACGAGCGGTTTGAGACACCGATCTTGTGTCCATATTTCACAGATAGGCCCGTGTTTGATTCCAGAATGAGGCATGGGTGGTTCGTTTGTTCAACTCGCTCTCTTCCCTGGAACCAGCGTCCCTACAGTGGGGAAGGCGATAACTAGCTTCTTGTTGTGCGCGTTCATCACCGAAAATCAAACAAGAAAAATTCTTGCTCTGTGGCTTCGGGAAAGTAAGACTGACACACGTCGTTAAAGTGGCATTCTTCTGCAACTAGCAACTAATAGAATTTCATGCTACCGAAAGACGTTCAGAAACGAAACGCAAGCAAGCGCTCTTTGCGAAGAGGTCGAAGTCAAGTCCAGTTCTGTTACAAGCTTTGGAATTTGAAATTTTCTCGAAGCTCATTGGCTAATTTTAGTTTCGGTTGTGTTCTGAAAGCGTTTCCTACGGGGCTTCCTTCGCAGTCTCAAGTTTGGATACTGCACGAGTAGGAGGACTTATTTCAGATGTCGAATCATAAACGGCTTGTTCCAACATATATAGAACGTGCGATACTACAAACCAACCAATTATGGAAGTGCGATTACACTGCGTTCAAGTATAACGTAAGTACGATTATTTTATGTATTTCATGGGTACACAACTCTAAAAATAAGAGTCGAAAATAATTTTCTTTAGCATCTTTGTCAACGCTTTGTCAACGGAGTGTTTAGTTCCCGCTGTACTTGTCCCCCATAGGCAAAATTCCAGTTCTACTGAAATTAAACAAAATTCTTTGTTTGTTATCATTAAGAATGTTCTGTGCATTTTGAGCTGCCTTTCATTGGTGCTTTTCAAACAATATTGGATTTTTTTAGATTGAAAACGCACATAAAGATTTAGTCTTGTTTCGTAGTATCAAAACATGAATGCAAAATATTTATGGAGCAATAACCGCCCAAGAACAATGCACTTTTGTTCTATTGAAAACTTTGTAATAGGAAATTTTGTGTGCACAGATTGGGTCAGTACCAGTTAAAAAACAAATCTTGATCTTGTCCTGTGCTTTGAGATTTGTGAGTTTATTGACTGATTAAGTTAGAATTTACTTCAGAGGTATTAAATGCTTTCTGTGACTTTGAATGCTTTTTACATTAGTTTGTCTGGTAATTTCTGAAAGCCACCCCTGTGGCGCAGTGGTCTAAGCGATGGCCTCTGATCATTCGTCCGAAAGGGGTCCGGGTTCGAATCCCGGTGAGGCATGGATGTTGTGTTTGTCTTACGGCACTGGCTCTTTCCCTTCCCTGGAACCAGTGACCCAAAATTAGGGACGGGCGACTGCTTATAGCCCATTGAGTTGCTCACGGTGGTCGTTAAACCTCCATTCAAAAAAAAAAAAAATTCTGAAAATGCTGCCCCTTTCCCAATGTGTGGAGAATATGAAACATTCCTTGTGGAAACACCTGACTTTTGATGGTTTTAAAATGTTATCTGCCTTGTTTTGCTATTTAGAATGCATATTTCCAATGAAAGTTAAATATATATATATATTTATTTCTAAGTTCACAGTACATTTAGTTTTCTAGTGAATGGTATTTCAGCAGTGGACAGGGTGTTACAATTCTTGCTAGATTCCATAAAAGGTTTGCAGGTCTATTTTTTTTTATTATTAAAGGTTTAACCATGCCTCACTGGGATTCGAACCCAGACCCCTCACAGACGAATTGTCGTAAGCCAGAGCTTAGACAACTGCACCATCGAGGGGGTGGGCAGTTGCAAATCTGAATTTGTCTATTGAAATGAATTTAAAAAGAGTGTATTTTAAGGTAATTGCTTATTAAAATAATTTCATGTTATAAAACTGTGCTAAGCGTGTTTTGCTTTTGTGGAATACACTATTTTTTTTTAATGTAAATTGTTTCTGTTGACAAAGATAATTGTAGATTCTTAACGGTCTTGCTTAGAAGTAGTCTGGGCAGGGTGTTGTTACCACTTTACTTCAAGGTGTCCAAGATCCCATTATTCTCATGCTTAGAAACACAGTGTTGCATGTACTGTATGTTGTCATGTGGAAGGAATTATTTCATGTTTCAAAACTTGTGCCCTTTGCTCGTGCACATTTGTAAAGTAGCCACCCAATGAATGAACAATGATGCCTGTCAGGGATTTTTTTCTTTGTCCTCACTTCCTGTTATGAAATTGTGACATTTGTCTTTAAAAGAAGTGCTATTAGACACCCAAACAGGATCAAAATGCTGGGGAAGTGAAGGCAATTTCTTTTTGCAACTCAAGTTTCATTCAGCTGTTCAAGTACTGTTGGGTGCTCATAGCTGTGAATTCTTTTTTTATCATTTGGTCTTTTTGCCCTATACAAAACTGCAGCTGCAGCCTTGGGGTAATTACATCCATTGCAAAAACAGTGCATTTCAGGGAACTATTTTACCACTCTTGCAGAAAGGCCCCAATTTCAAATGTTATGTTCTTCTTACCATGCTGAGTCTGTGTAGGAACCGAAAATGTTTCTGTAGTCTTAAGCACAATGATTAAATGGGATGGGGGGGGGGGGTGCACTGAAAATGTTTGTTTGTAAATGAGATTCAGAGTTCACTGCATGAATGTGAATATGAATGAAACAGTTTTCCCTGGCATAGAGGTTTTGTTGTAGCATTTAAGAAGCAGGTCATAACAATCTTAGTTCCTATGTGTTAAAGAAAGATCGTATTTGTGTGTATGTATTTATAGAGAGAAAAGAAACAATGTGTATTAAGCCGTTTTTCAACATAAAGCAAATGCACACAGACTGTGTAAGCACAAGAAAACAGTGCCTTAAATGTATGCAGGTGTATTGTTTAATGAAATCTTTGAGTCATACAGATCTATCCCAGAACCTTAAGTGATCAAACTTAAGAAAGTGAAAAAAATATCTTATCTTTTAAGAACCTGTGGTACATGTTGAGTTGCAAGCACTGAAATGACTGAGAAGTTGTTTTTATTGAAACAATTATGATCTCTGCAATCATCAAATTCAGTAAACACACTTTTATTTTTTTGCGTGTGTCTGGCCTTTTGATTATCAGCACTTCAAATAGTTCTATTCCACGTGTCCATCAACTTTGTATACATGGTATCTGTGGACACCTATCATCACAGGAGCAAAAGAAAAAAGACTCCATTAATATTCGTTTAGTGTTCTACCACTTGAAGGACCAATAATTGGAAGGCTGGCTTTTTTTTTTCACATATACCAGAATTACTTTATTGGTGTAAATCCAGTGATGTCTGCACAGTTCTTTACAGAAAAAGACAAAGTGAGATCTCTTTGTTGTTTATAATATGTGATATTATGCAGTGTTACTTGTTTTATATGATTTTCATAATTTTTTTTCTCCCCGAGTACACGAAGCTTCTGTGTATTATTTTTATTCCTCTGGTCACCACAGTGGCTATTTGTCACAACGGAATTCCAAGGAGTGTATGGTTTTTGCCTCAACTAAGAGAAATTAATGAAATAAGAAAAATAGGGAGAGGTACACAGTTAACATTTTTTTTCAAGTATTAGGATTACAAGGGAAATTTTGTCAATATTGTACGTAGAAGAGCTACAGGTGTTGCTCTTTCATTCTTAAGTACTTTAGTGATTATTTTAGGCTCACTTTGATCTAGTTTGCTACCGCAGACTGTTTTGCAACCTGTTGGAACGTTTTAAAACTGAATTCAGTAATGTGTAAATGTAAAAACAAAACAAAAAATAATGCTTTGACTGATCGTGAGGTACTGGCAGTGTGGCGAGTTCACGTGTAATTGCAACAGAGCCCATGTTCGATAGAACTGTAAAATGGACAAGTTAATTTGAGAATTGGGAACTGAGAAATGTCTTTTTAGGGATTTTTGTTATTATATTTCTAGAATTACTGTACCTGCAGGCTCAATAAAGATGAGCAGCTCAGAATTAATACATGTTAATGTATATGTGTGTCTGTCAGAGCTTTAATAACCTCTAAAGTTACACGTGCAGAAATTTTTTACCTGCCCAGGTAGTAAAAGCTAGAGGCCCACAGAGAAAAGTTTTCCGCACAAGACAACAAATCATAACCCTGCATTATTCTGTTGGGTTTTTTTTTTAAGTAAAAAAAAATTGAACTTTTGTACATGTTTTGCATTTCCCTGAGACTCTGTATTCAAAATATCCAATGCGCAAAAGTGTATATCTCAAGTTTTAAGATGATGATGCTGAAAATTGGCATGATGATGAAATTGGTATTTGAGAAATTTGGTGATTCTGCCATGCTTGTTTTATTCAAGTTTTTGCCCTTTGTCACTCAACACTAGATTCTATTAGAAGCACACATCCCGCAGCTGACCATAAACATTTGAGGCGAAACTACACATGGTTCCAATTTTTGGACCTACAGCATATTACAATTAAAAAAGTAATATTCTTCTGTCCTTGGTACTCCGAAATAATGATACAACTTGCGGTGACTAGCAGCGAAATGAGACGACTGTCTTGTACTGAAAAATTCTATTCCAAACTTTATTTTTAAATTTACTTGCATGAACCGGGCAACCAAATTTTTTATTTACCTGCCCAGGCCAATATTTTACTTGCCCTGGGCATCTAGGACATGTTATTTTTCAAGCATTGTACGTGTGCGTATTACATATATTTATATATCATCATTGTCAACTACTACTGTCCACTGCTGGATGAAGGTCTCCCCAAGTTTGTTCCACAATAATCTGTCTTGAGCCAGTCTACTCCATGTCCCTGCAGCCTGCTTTCGTATTTCATCCACCCATCTCCCACATGGTCTTTTCCTGTCCCTTGGTATCTAGTCTAAAATTTCGGTGGTCCGTTCTTCTAGCAACATGTCCAACGCCTTGCAATTTCAGGGATTCCACTCTTGCTGTTTTCCGGATCCATGAGTTTCCTTTTCTCGTCTCTCCTGGTCCCACCAAGCTTGCATCTCTCCGTGCTTTCTTCAGAAGTCTGCAGCCTTTGTGCGTCTTTTTCAGTTAAGGTCCATGTCTATGCTGCATACATCAGGACTGGAGCGATGCGTTGATTAGACCCTTCTCTTTTAAGACATACTGCTTGCTAAGCATTCATTCAGGTCACCTATCTAGTTGATTGTTCTTTTGTCCCCAGTCATGCTGCTAAGGTCGATCAGCATGAATGCTGTTCACTTAAGGAGAATTTATGAAAAAGCTGTCCACTCCCCACCTCCTAGAAAGAGAGAAAAAAACTGTTAATTATTAGGCTTTGACACTGCAGACTTTTGTTTCGTGTCACCGAAGCAGCAGCACCGACAGGTCAAGTGGATCTGCCAGAAGCTGGAAAATCTTAAAATAAAGGAAAAAAAGAATGTTCCTTGGTAGTTAAAAAGGACAAACACATTGCCCAAAATGAGGGCAAATATTTTGCCTGGTGTAACCCATTTTGCACTTAGTATTGGGAATGGAATAGCTTCTCTTTTGATGATTTCTGACAAACTTTTCTGTGCAAATAGGATGGGCACATTGCATGATATATTTCAGGGCATTTACTCCAAAGACACAGTTGGAATGAAAAATGTTAGGATGGTTGTTATATAAGACGCAGTACGCTTTCCAAAGAATCAGGTGTCATATGCGATGTTATCATAGTTTGTAGTGCCTCTTCTGAATTCAAGGAATTTACGCAGTAAGTGAGCAGTCAATAGATACGAAAGAGGTAAGGTGAATAAAGCATACATTTTAGGCAGGAAAAAGGTAAGTAAAGGACAGTGGCACCACATGTAACTGAGGTAAGTAGTCTAGCTAGCAAGTAAAAAATGGCACCGTGGAGAGAGATATTAGGAATATTAGGTGGTAAGGACATAGACGCCGGTTTCAGCAGACCCATCAAACGTGGTGCAGTTATTACAGAATCAAGGAATGGGCATATTTCTAGGAAACTGTGGTGTAAAGATTCGGATTTGACAGCTCCGTCGGTGGAAAGCACACTGTGTTTGAGGGCAGGGTTGGTTTGCTATGGACTAGTTTAGATATTTTTTAAGACTGTCAGCCTAAAATTCATCATGCAATGTTGTCTGGTACAAAAAAAAAAAAAAAAAAAAAAAAAAGGCAACTGGTAAATTTGCAAGTCAAAAATATCTTCCACCATTAGGAAGAACCATGTTCCATTCTCAGTGATTCCAAACTTAAGCCCTATGGATCTTGAAATTCTGTAAGGATTTTGGACGGGAAAGAGCCCTTCCAATCGCCTAGTGCAAAATCTGTGTTTGAAACAGTAATTTCCAGAGAGAGAACATCCGTTGACCAGGAGTCCACCGGAATCTGGTCTCCTTAAAATCTTCCAGGAATTCCTGTGTGTTTTTACTTTTTTATTCTGATATTTTGAACGGGCAGAAAGTTACAGAAATCATTTCATCCATGCCTTCCCAAGAAAAACATGGACTTTTTTTTAATGATTGCAGTACAGCACTGGTGCATGTGTTTCTGAGTTTTTTTTTTTTTTTTTTTTTTTTTTATATATTGGGATGGTCAAGTGACATGAATATTACATTAGACTTGTCTACCTGCTTTGGCATGTTACAAGTTTAACTGTATGCATTTTAACCCATTAATGAACAGAGTCACATGCAGATAAGGAAAGTTATGAATGCACCCATCTTTCTCATCCACATATGATGGCACAGGTGTAACTAGGCATTTTTATACCACAAAATGCTGTGCTTCTGTTATGTACATCATTAACCATTTACAATCCAATGCTAGAGGAAGGTCTCCTAAGTCTTCTCCATAGATCTTGACCCAGTCTCTTGCAAATTGCTCCTGCACACTTTTCAATTTCATCCACCCATCTCCCATGCAGTTTTCTTGTCTTTTCGTGTCCCTTGGTAGGCAATATTGCATTTCAGTTTTGCCACAAAATACTGTGTTCCTGTTGTGTATATCCTAAACCATTTTCAATCCACTGCTGGAGGAAGGCCTCCCCAAGTCTTTCCCATAGATCCTGATGCAGTCTCTTTCAAATTACTCCTTAGTGTTCTCCCTAGATTTTTTTCACAGCTGGGTGGCAAGAAATTTTACCTGGATGGCACTTTTAACGACCCCATCCCCAACCCCACCCCCACAGACGAAGATAATTTTTTTTATTTAATATTATTATACTTATTAAACATCTTTATAGCAGTGTGGTAGGCATTAAGGTAACTAACATGATAAATATTAAAAAATTGTACATAAATGATAAAAAAAAATAGGTACTTACTAATAAATGAAATTTTGATGCAGATTTCAGCCAGTCTTCATCAGTATTTATGGTGTATGTGGGAATAAGTTTTCCACTCTTACAATTATGTGCACTTAATATGGAGCACAATAAAGAGAGTACTCATAAAGGAAATCATAACTTATTCAATTTTTGAAATTTTACTGAATTAGTAATAAAACAATATTTTTTCTTGCCTGCAGAGTTAAAAATGGAAACTGTTATTTAAGGTGCCAGCCAAAGTTTACATTATTCTTAATTTCACGTGTGATGTACATGTATAACCAGAGTATTCAGATATGTATTTTTCTTTTTTCTTCCCTGCCCAGTTATCAGCAGCTCGATCATAATCGAAAGTTGAAGGATCAGGACCTTCTAATGCTATCATCAATAAATTGTTTAGAGTTTTCTGGCTCATTCTGTTTCGTAGGCAAGTTTTAATTCTTTTCAAAGCAGAGAATCCCCTTTCACATTCTGCAGTTGACACTGGTAAAGAGAGACAAATTGTTGCTAATTTGGATAAATTAGGGAACGATTCTCTAAGTTCATGATTTGTTGATAGTTTTTTGAGACAGTTTCTTGTTGACATATCTTTATATGAGTCACTTTTCATCATCACTGAGGCCACACTCCATTCTGCTTTTGTGGCAGTATAATCAAGAGGTGGGGGATTTCCATTTTTTGAGTAGTGAATAATTAACTCTTCGCATAGCTCACTAACCCTCTCTGGTGATGTTTCTTTTACAGCAACAGGGTTAAATATGATAGAAAATGCTGACATTATTGGCATATCTGGGAATCTGCCTTCTAAATGAATTTGCATCACATCCAGATATTTATCATAAACATTTTTCTTGTACAGCTCTGCACTTTCCTCATCTACTTTAACAGCCAGGTCCATCCACTTATTTTCCAATAGCAAGGGTAGATTTCTGAAATTTTCTCCTGGGTCAGATTTCAGTAAAATATTTTAGATTTGGTTGCCTCTAATATTGATTTAACAGTGGTTAAGTCTGTATCTTGTCGTAACCACGATCTAGATAGGTTGCTCAAAATTGGCAGTATATCACACATCATCATTAATGTAGCAAGAAATGAGTATGTTTTAATAAATTTACTTAAACCTTCTGCAGTGACATCATTTCGTTCAATGGCTTCTCTCTCCACTGCAGCCACAACACTCATTAGTGTTTTATGAAGTGACTGAACAGCAGCGTCATGAGAAAGCCATCTAGTATCACTGGCCATTTTCAGTTTCATCTGAGGTATGTTGAAAATGTCTTGTATTTGGTGCAATCCAGCCATTCGAACACCAGAATTTTGAAAGAAAAAAAAATAACTGCCGCAGAATGTCATTGAATTTTACTAAATACTTAACTTCTTGTGCAGCCTGGGCACTAGCTAAAGCTAGACGGTGATTTACACAATGGCAATTAAAAGATTTTGAGTTGCATCCTTCAGCAATTTTGCAACACCATTATTCTTGCCAATCATCACTGCGGCACCATCAGATCCCAAACCTACTAGTTTTTCAAGCTGTAAATTTAATTCACCTAATGTTTCAGTTAAATTCTTTGCAATTGTTGTAGCTTTTCCATCATTTATGCTTTTAGTGGTCAGGAAAGCAACTTTAACTTCTTTTGTTTTTGTGGACACAAATTTTGTATAAATTATTAACTGCTTTACAACTGAAATATCAGTTGTCTCATCACACAGCACACTAAAAAACTGACTTTTGCCTAACTCGCTTACTATATTAGAGCGAATTTCTGAAGCTAGCACCTCTAAGAGCTCTTGAACAATTCTCTCAGAAGTGTAATTAGCATTTTCTGCCACTTTCAAATTACTCAAGTAAGTGCATCCCATCAATTTGTAGTGCTCTAATAATTTTTCATATAAAGTTGTATGAGGTAATTCATTTTTGGCAAGCCAATATACACTTTTCAGTGCATCTAAAAAAGCATCACGTTGCAAATTATTTAAAGCTGAAACAGATCTTTCGATCTCTCCAACCCCAGTATTTTCCAGTAAAGCAGCAGATGAAGAACGTGAGCAGGCATCGGAGTGCATCTTACTTTTTTCATGATTTGAAAGGCTTTCTTTCCTCAGTCGAGCACAAGGAGTATCCACCCATGTTAATTCTTGATTAGCAGTTTTTGTAGCATATTTCAGGCATACAGTGCATAACATTCCATCTTCAGTCACAGTTAACCATTTGTACTTCTGAAACCATTCTTTGTTAATGCCACTAAAACGGTGCTTGGAATTAACAGTACTCACTTGCTGACCTTGAGTTGGAAGTTGTTCAGTTTTTTCAGCACTTCCTGAAACAGAAGAATCATTCAACTGTTCACTGGCTGAGGAATGTTTTCTTTCAGTGGAACTTTTAGAGGACTTAGAAAAGTAGTGCTTTTTCCATTTTCATATTCACTGGACAAATGTAACACAGAACTGATAACTTCCTTATTTGCTACTACGGTTTACTGCCTTGTGTAGTTCACCACAGTCACAATGACAATGATCACTCAGGTGACTTCTCTGCATTCCTCTGTTAAAAAATGACTGAACTTGTCACCAACATCTCAGCCTTAGTCAGGCAAACATGATTCATCAATAGAGATTAAGTCCCTACCTCCTGCTTACTTCTTTGAATAGATACCCCCTCCCCTCCCCTCTTCCACACTCATCTCTTTCTTAATCTAGGAGTGCCTGAGCATTGTGAGAGCAAGAATAGATTAACATTCTTGCAGCTGGATGCACTGGTTTAACATTCTTGCAGCTGGCTCAAAAAATGCTGTAGCAAAACTGCTAAAATGGGGAAAGAAGTTGTAGCCAAAATGCTAAAGTTAGCCGCTTTTATCTCTCGGAAAATTATAACACCAACTGAATTATTCACACCAATAATGCTTTGGACGTCAGTGGAAAACTACTGTTGATGGCCTTGGTGAAATGCCTCAGATGTCAATGTTGACTCTGGTTTAAGCTTTGAATAGGTTGAAGGAGTCTAATCCCTGTGGCCTCTATAATCTTACCCCACCCATCCTTTATGGGGGTGCTCTAGAGTGTGTGGAGGAGGGGAGGGAGTGATTAAGCAAACAGATACTGTAGGAACATACCTTAAGGATTAAAAAAATATCATTAGCAGAGCGCGAATCGCTGCCAGAATTTCAGAAATTTTTGTTTTCGCATAAATAGAAAAGCTGTAGCAGAATCTGCTGATGCGTTGATATTTAAATGGCTGGCGCCATTTTGCTACAGACACTAATTTTTCTCTTGCATTTTGGATTAACTCATCGCATTTCGTGAAAATAGCGACCGTAACTAAACCTCTGCGCACAGGGTTATGGGATTCAGAACATTTTCCTAAATTCAACATGGCCAATGGCACTGCAACAAGTTTGATAAATTACACCGAGCTCCTCAATAATTCTGAAATAAAATTCTCAAGGAATTTTATAGACATGCAGGAAAAACAACAGTGATTTTTGCCGCAAAATTCCGAATATGGCTCACGGTAAGTGCATTTATAATACAGGCGCAGAATTCAGGAAGTGGCGATCGATTCTGTGGGATTGCTCTAGGTGCAACATTTTTGACACCCAACTCCTTAGCTTGTAGTACCTTCCTGAATCATTTTAACTTGGTTAGAGGGGGGGGGTAAAGTGATATTCATAATTTATTACATGAAATGTTTGCACTTTTTTTTCTGGGCATCAGTTTTTACCAGTTCGTTGTATGCCATTAATCACGGTATTTTTCCTCTCCCCCATATGCAATTTTAAAAAGCATCGCATAAGAAGCGCAAATTGAATAACACACAGTTCAGAGAAATGAACCAGATAAATGTCTATTTAGAACATGCAATGATTATTTTATGCCATTATTTAGGTACATTTTATAACAATATATATTCATAAAAGGGCTTCACTAGTTTGTGCAATTGTTGCATTTTTGGCATTTCAAAGTTCAGCGGCACAATGAAAATCTTGCTCTACTACTTGTCCATATTTTCAGTGACGGGTAATTGCGTCAAAGTTTTAAACAGCTTGGATATCTCTTTGGGGGAGAAAAAAAAACATCTTTTACTTATACAGTGGAGGCATTTTGTTACAAAGAAGGGGTCAGTCATAGCCTGGAAGTTCAAAAGCCAACGGGGCGATCAGTTCTGTCTGTCAATGAATCACGCGACTTCCGTGGTTCAGGCAAGTGCTCGATCTTACCCCAGCAACAGGACTGGGATAAAATTTTCTAAAGTAAAATTTCTCTAATTTTTAAAATATCGGCATGCAATTTTCACGGAGACCAATACATGTTAAAATAACATTCAGATTTAAATTTCATCAAAATCTGTTGAAAACTTTAAAAGTTGCGCATTTTTAAAAAATTTATTCCATTCCGCTATTACAACTTAATGTTTTAATAATTTCAAAAGTAGTGAATAGATTTTCGCAAAATCAAAAAGAATATTTTAGCTTTGATAATCTCGATAATATTTTTATTTAGAAACATGAACATTTTTTCTTTCTGATACTTTCAAACAGTTTAAAACAAATGACAGTTTTTAACAGTTGAAAACCGCAGGTTGAAGATGCGTTTATTTGCTATTCTGAAGAATCGTGCAAACTTTTCGTAACTACAGTTCATAAATTTTTCAGTTTATGGCATCAAGGCATTTTTAAGGTTTTCGAACTTCACGGGTCTGTCCGTTGCATCCACATGCATTTTTTAGAAAAAGATGCAGTTTCGTTTGTCACAGAAATCAAAAAGCAAACTGAATCAAAATTAAGTACTATCAAATCACTCAGATACATGTATAGTTACTCCTTCAAAATATTATACCAGATTAAAATTCCTAACTTTTTTTAAAGCACTTGTGATCTAGAAATCTTTGATTTCAGTAGCAGTCTCCAAAAATGCAAGTGAACAGCAGCGACCGATCACATGAACATATGCATACCCTGATCTTCACAATCTGTTTTACGAGTCACGCAGGCTTGAACAAATGGGACCAAAATAGGGGGGGGAGATGTTGAGATGATAATCTCCTGTCTTTCACGTGGCAGAGGGACTTCCCGCACCTGGTTTATTTCCCCCCCGCGCATTGACAGCACCCACTTTTCCCTCCGGCTTTGTTTTACTGCATTTGGGAAGGGAGTAAGCTACACTTTGTTTAACACTTTGTCTTCTTACATTTGGATCTTGATTGAATAGCAGAGGAAGAAAAGTAGCGCTAACAGCCACTATCGTGAGGTGAAAAAAAAAAAAAAAAAAAAACGCTGAGTGTTGCTGGGGATTTTTCCCTCTTCCCATAATTGCATCTGCAGCTGGGCGGCAGAAAAAATTAGCTGGGCGGGCCGCCCAGTAAAAAGGCTCTAGGGAGAACACTAACTCCTGCACACATTCCAATTGCATCCACCCATCTCGTATGCAGTGTTCTGCTGGGTCCTTTCATGTCCCTTGGTACCCAATGTTTTATTTCAGTTGTTTTGGTTTTTACACCACAAAATGCTGTGTTCCTGTCCTGTAATGTATCATTAACTATTTCCATTCCACTGCTGGAGGAAGGTCTCCCCAAGTCTTTTGCATAGCTGTCTATTTTGACTGAGTCTCTTGAAGTTGCTCCTGCACACTTTCCAATGTCATCCACCCATGTCCCATGGCTGTCCTCTTGTTTCTTTTCATCTTCCTTGGTATCCAATCTGGTACTTCAGCTGTTTTGGTTTGTGATCAGTTCAAGCAGTTTGTCCGGGCCGATGCCACTGGAGGGTCTTGACTTTGATCACGATGTCATCAACTGGTGTCATTTCTCTATTCCATGCATTCCTCCTGCTCTCTTTCCCGGGTATGCCAAGCGTGCATCTTCTCCATGCTTCTTTGAATTGTCTGTGCCTCTGAATATCTTTCTTAAAGTCCATGTGTCCGATCCACAAGTAACAAGTGGAAGCTTGCATTGATTAAACACTTTTCTTTTAGGACATAAATGGTTAATTGCCCTTGAAAATTGTAGTGTTTCTTCCAAAAGCACTCCCACCAAGTTTTATACATCTTAATGCACATATCATCATTTATATTTTATATACACTGAGTGGCCAAATTTTTATAAAAACCTGATTAGCAGGTGAGCCTCCTTTCACCCATGATGGTGCTTATTAAATTTGTCTAGGAAGGGATTCAATTTTTAAGGGGGCTTCAAACTGCAAAATGTTAACTTTAGCTTCAAAATTTGTATCCAGCACCCAAAACCATGTGTCTCAATTGAAAATCAAGCAAATGAGACCATAATTAGAGAAAATTGAAATTTTGACAGGCATCAAGACTTGTGAATTTATTTTGTTTCAATCATTTAGTATTTTTCAGTGTTGTTGCACTTGTAAAACAGAAGGTTCATAACATGCGAGGTCTCCCAGATGCTCATTGTTTTGTTATATAGTTACATATTGAAGAGAAGGGTGTGCTTACACATATTGACTTTTGTGACTGACTTTAAATTTGCACTATGAAGCATATTCCCAGTTGTTATACCTCCGTTATTCAAGACCTTCCAGGTTCACATGCTTTCTGTAGATCTAGGAGGACAGCACAAACCTTTTGACCAACAGACAGATAGATAGATACCTTTTCATCATCGTACATAATACAAAATCTAGGTACTGCAGCCCTTCTGAGGCAAAAGACCACTTGGTACATCCCACAACTGCTCTGAAGTGAGACCTTGTAGACAATGATGACCTATCCCTGGCACACTCAGCAGACAGAGAGTACGACAGTTCTTCCATTGAGTCTGAATTTTCCTTATGCAGAGGAACAGGCCTGCTCCATTTCAAATCTCGCAGGGACCTGTAAGGCATCCCTCAGAAATCTTCAAGGAAATTATACGTATATAAGCATATCTTTGAAATCTGTAGTCATACGATAACAGAAAATATTTTTATTCCTGGGGGGGGGATTATATATATTATATATATATATATATATATATATATATATATATATATATATATATAAGAAGTTTGTGCAAATTATGGCATTTTAAAAATGGTGCACTGCAGTGAAGCTTTGATGGAAGGAAATTTCTCCTTTTTAGGAATAAATAACTCTTGAAATTGTAAAACTACAGCTCACATTTTTTTCTCCCCTATGCATTTCCTTGGCTCACTTAGGTTATTTGGGAGGGCTGGAGCACATCTCTGCTTAAAGTCCTCTGTTAACAAGTTTTTAGCTTCTCACTTGGTTACTGCTCTTTTAGAGCATTTCCCTGATCAGCGTTGGGAGTTTTTACTGGACTAGTTTGTTCTGTATGACATTACTCTCCCAAACCACAGTTAATTTAGTTCCTAGCAAGCCTAGATATCTATATGGGTGGCGGCACACATTCAGAGAAGACTGCAAAAATGAACTGAAATTATGGTTGTAATGAAAATCTTTTTGGTGTGTAGGTCTGTTTTCAGACTGGTGTTGTGGTGTTCAACTCATTTGCTAGCAAATTCATTTTCATTTATTCATTTTTCAGTTGTCACATATTACAATTCAAAATACAAACAATATAGGTAATCAATTACAAAAAATGTAGCAACCAGGAGGAGAGAAAAGGCCGTAAGTCCTGACTTAGCCCTCCCACCCCTAGTACTAAAAAAAAAAAGACACGAACAACAAATAACAATACAAAAGACAAGTCAAAGGCCCATTGAATATAACTGAAAGAATAAATAAACACATAAGTGTATACAGATGCAAGGTCTATTCATAAGCCGTGAAATCAATCCAGCGACCAGATCAGGTCAACTCAGCACTAATTGAGAGACTTGTTAATAAGGTGATACTTGAATTTTTTTTTAAATAGGTCAAAATTGTTAATATATTTTATGTCATAAGGCAAGGAGTTCCGAAGTTTTGGACCCGAATAATTAACATTCATTTTAATTGTTTCTGTCCGAGGAAAATTAGGTATGAGTGTTATCAATTCCTGGTTTCATAAGTATGAGTATGAATATTTAATGATATTAAGTCATGGTATAAATAATTTTTAATTCTTCTGAACATTATTTTACCAAGATTATAGTCAAATAATTGTTTTATTGTAAGTATATTATATGTAATGGGATTTACTTCTGACCTGAAAGTAAAATTAGGTATAGAATAATTAAGAGTTTTTAGGTCTATTAATCTTATATATCTATTCTGTAATACCTGTATTTTTTTTTAAGTTATATTGTGTTGTTTTGCCCCCATGTCAGTATACAGTAATTTATATGTGTTTGTGTAGTATATAAAAGTATCATTATTTTAGGGGACAAATTTATCATAATCTTACTAACTACCCCAATGTTTCTAGATATTATATTAGTCAGGTTGTTAATGTGCATATTCCATTTCAAATCATTTCGAATCAATACTCCCAAGTAAGAATGACTATTCACAAAATCAATTTTAACCCCATTCAAGACCACCACGTCACTCATAGATTGTAGTATTTGTAGTTTCAAAAAGATCATAGCCTTGGTCTTGTTTATATTAATAATCAATTCATTGCTATTTAACCAATTTGTCACCAACACAAGTTGTGCATTTATTCTGGATGTAAGATCTAAAGTATTATTACACTTTAATAAGATTGTTGCATCATCAGCAAATAAAATTAAATCATTATCTTTTACCACTGTAAAGAGATCATTAATATACAAATTAAATAATATAGGACCAAGGACCAAACCTTGCGGCACTCCAGGAATCACACCTCCCATTGAGGACCATGTCACATCAATCACAGTATATTGCTTTCTAGCTGATAAATAACTTTTGAATAAATTATATGTAGAACCTCTAATTCCAATAAAAAATAATTTGGTTTGTAGAATATCATGGTTTAGCGTATCAAAAGCCTTAGATAAATCTAAGAAAATTGCAATTGTTGATTGATTTTTTATAGCATTTTGTTGGATTAAAAATTATGTGTAAATGAAATTGCAAGCTCTGTTGATTTATTGGGCAAAAAGCCAAATTGATTTTTGTTAAATATGTTGTATTTTTGTAAAAAGGAAAGTAATCTAATGTAAATTAATTTTTCTAGCAAAAATAGTCAAATTTGCAATAGGCCGACAATTATTTGCTTCGTTTACCGAACCTTTCTTGTATTTGGGAGTAATTTTAGTTATTTTTAAAGCATCTGGAAATATGCCTGTAGTAAATATATAATTATAAATCAACAAAAGTGGCTCCGCAATAATATGAACCACATGTTTGATAACCAATGGTGAAATTTCATCATATCCAGGTCCACTATTAACATTAATTTGCAACAACAAGTGTAAAAGTCCAGATCGTGTAATTTTATGCAAGTGAAACGTGTTTGATTGGTGTGCATTCTGAAAGTACTGATGATATTGAGAATTTGTAAGTAAAACTTGTTGTTTAAGAATTTGCGGAGCTAATATAAAGTGATTATTGACTTCGTTGACTATATCTTGTTTGGATTTAATTATTTTGGTTAAATTAGTTAGGTATTGTGGTGTAATTGAACCTGAAGATTTACCCAGTAAACTGTTTAAATGTTTCCAAGTTAATTTAAAATCGTTTTGAGAAAAGATATTAGTATAATATTCTCTTTTAAATTTCCTAATATCAGAATTTAATTTATTTCTATATGTTTTAAATATTTGAAAATCAGTATGTAGTTTACTTTTTATAAATTTTGAGTATAATCAATTTTTTTTTATTAATTTGGTTTAATAGATGTCTAGTGAGCCATGGTTTACGTTGCTTTTTAGCTTTCTTCTTGTTAAGTAAAATTGGAAAGGCTTGGATGTATAATTCATTTAGCACTTGTGCAAAGCTGCCATATAAAAGATTTGGATCAGTCAACTGTAAAACATTTTTCCATTTTATATGTTGTAATAGATTATATAATTTATTTAACGTATTATTTTTTATTAATCGAGTTGCTATATTATTATTTTTTTATTTAAAGCATATGTATGTTTGTAAAATATAAAAATTGGTAGATGGTCACTAATATCATAAATTATAACTCCTGAAAGAGTCAACTCTAAAGGAGCATTCGTAAGAGATAGGTCAATGGTAGATTCAGTTACTGGTGTTAATCTCATTGGAGATGTAATTGTATTGCTAAACCCGACAGTATTTAGCAATTGAATAAATTGTTGAGTTTGTAAGTTATTTTGGGAAATATCAATATTGAGGTCTCCCAACAAAAAAAACCCTTTTACCTGTCAAGTTGATATAATTAAGAATTTCAAATAGTTTATTAATAAATAAGGATAAGTTAGAACTCGGAGGGCGATAACAAACCATTATTATATAATATTCATTTTCATACATATCACTAAACTGTTCTCTGAGATTCAGAGGTTAGCTCCAAAAAGAAATACAAACTTCCAGATATTTTTACTTATTGTTGTCGTATCAAACTTCGCCATTTACAGCGATCTTGACATACAACTCGTGCTTCACTGATATCCATTACACGTCGTACACAAGATCTTTTATACTTCATACTCATAATCTTTTTCTCATGCAGACTCTCCTGAATCTGATCCACCTATGTCTTCCTTGACCTTCCTTTGCCTTTCCTTCCTGCCACTTGGGCTGAAAATATTTTCTTAGTAAGCATTTCATCACTCCTTCTTTCAACATGGCCAAACCACCGAAGCATATTGGTCTCCACCTTGCAAACAACATTTTGCTTTACATCACACAACTGCAATACATCTTCATTCCTCACACAATCAGATCGTGTCTTGCCACAAACCCCACGTAAGTAACGCATTTCTCCAGCACACCAACGACTCCTATGTTTCTTCTGCAGTACCCAGGTTTCACTGCCATACATCAGAGTAGGAACAATTACACTTTCAAACACAGCCATGCGGGACTCTCTAGAGAACCCATCATTCCTGTGAAAACCTCCCAGAGCAGCTATGATTTTCAAAGAAGAATTCACTCTCCCACTGATTTCAATATCCAACTTGTTCTCTCTGTCAAACATGCTTCCTAAATACACAAACTCACTCACCTGGTCAATCACAGTGCCATTTATACTTACATTACATTCAGTGCTACCCGTTCCTCTCTCAAACACCATAACTTTGGTTTTTCCCTTATTTATACTCAGTTTGAATTTTATGCAAACTTCGTGCATCCGAGTCAACATACTCTGCAACTCACTTTTGCTCTCTGCCAACAGGACAGTGTCATCAGCATACAGCAATCTGCACACACGGATATCACCAAGACATAAACCACTATTATCTATTTTGGCCTCACGCATGCATGCGTCCATAAATATATTAAACAGCCATTGTGACATTACACAATCTTGTCTAACTCCTGCACCAATGGAAAACCATTTTGATAAAACACCATTCACTCGTACACAAGCTCTACTACCAGCATACATGGCTTTTACACTATTAAGTAGATTCCCAGTAACACCATATTCATTCAATACCTTCCACAAAAGTGTCCTATTCACTTGGTCGTAAGCTTTCTCTAAATCTATGAAGGCAGTAAAAACTTTCTTCCTAACAGCTAGATACTTTTCAATAATCGTGCATAATGCAAAAATCTGGTTAGTGCAGCCTTTACCAGGCATAAAACCACTCTGAACATCCCACACTTTCAATGATGTAAGACCCCGTACTTTTTCAATAACAACCTTACCAAACACTTTCCCTGGCACACTCAGTAGGCTAATACCACGATAGTTCTTGCATTCAGTCTGATCACTTTTTCCCTTATACAAGGGAACAATGATAGCATCCTTCCAATCCCGAGGGACCATTCCTAACTCCCAGCACAACTGGCAAATTTCAGCTAACCAGTCAATTTATAGTCACCACCATATTTCAACATCTCTGCAGTTGTGCCATCAACTCCTGGAGCCTTACCATTCTGAAGAGATTTTAGAGCTATCACACTCTTTTGACCAAGAGTACGATTTTCCCAAGTATATGTGTGTATATACTTGTGGTTGAAAAATGTATTAGATACACACAAACCATTCTCAATGCAGAGTTCAATTAATCTTTCACCATTATCATTCACACAAGGATCATTAAACTTACCCAGAACATTGTTAGAAATTGCATTCTGCACACCTACTTTAGCATTGAAATCCCCTGCTATTATAACTTTTTCTTTAGCATCAAACTGGCTCAAAACAGCTTTTAGTTCATTCCAGAAATCTTCTTTTCTTATCAGAAGGTTCCGAGTCACAAGGAGCATACACTACAACAATTACACTTCTCTGAAGTTTCACTTTCAAACGAATCCAGAGAATTCTCTCACTTACACAACTATAGTGAATCAAGTTGTTCTTCATCTTTTCACTTAAAATCACACCTACACCAGCCTGTCCTCTCATATTATCCAATACTCCAGACCACACACTCACTGTGCCATTCACTTCTACACCAATTTCCTTTTTTTTGGTTTCACTTACACACAGCACATCCAGTCTATACTTATTCATCTCCTCAATCACCTCACTTATCTTGCCATTTTTATCTCTAGTATTCCATACACCAATCTTACATTCACTCAGCTGAGATCGCTTTCTCATAAGATGTTTAGAAAGTCCAGGTCGATTCTGTGGTGGACCGTCCTTCTCAAGTGTGGTAGGTCCACCATATCCCACACTTGAGTCATTCTTAATTTTTCTTTTTGTCTTTTTAATCAGGTAAGTACATCAGTGTGGGGGATTAGCCCACAGCTGAGGGTTCCAGTTGGTCATTCAACCTAAGGGTTCTGGAACAAAACCCAGTGAGTTGGGGTCTTTTCACCAATGTCACACAGAACTAGCTTGCACCTCTTCAAGATTCACAGAGGCCCTAGTTGCTGTTGTGTGTGCCATTGTTACCACGGAGCGCCCCGAGGAGGCAAACCCATCGCTCACTACGACCGCCCGCAATATAATATTCATTTTCAATTGTCAAAATTTCTATATAATTGTCAATAACAGTTAAATCTGTTATCAAAGAATAATTTTGGTGAATAGTATTTACATAAATTGCCACTCCATCTCTCTTTGTTTTAATTCTATTATGGAAAAATATTTTATAACCAGGTATATCAATACTATAAGTTTAAGTCGGAAACCATGTCTCAGTTAAACAGAGTATGTCAATCCCTGATCCGGTCGCCTGAATCAATGCCTCAACAAGAGTAACCTTAGACATAAGAGATCTGGCATTTATATGAATTAATTTCAAGGCATGATTAAAGTCACCAGACAACAGATTAGAAACTTGCTGTAGTGTATATATGTCACTCATTATTATTAACAATCACATGCCACATATGAAGACCAAACATCAAATAACAGAACATCCAAGTACAATTTATAATATACTATATAAAAAATTTAAAAACTTATTTGAATTAACCTAATTCAAAAACAAAAGACAAAATACCAAATGCCACATTTTACTAAAATTATACATCCTAGTATCTAGCCACATTCTACTACACACCATCTCATCATTATTAAAAATATAGGGAGTAAGATTATGAAATTTAAGGAAAACAAGGTATCATCTCATAAAATGCAAACCACTTTTAGTAAACGAGCGTCCAATTCCCTATGCCAGACAAAAATTTAACATGTAATTACAAAATGATAAATCACCAAACATAGAAATATAATAAACAGAAGATAAACAAATCAATCACCGTCTAGCCTTGTAGAAGAAAGAAAATTTGAAATCAAATCACAATTGGTAGTACATGACATTGAACATAAGCCGAAATATACAGAAGGCAAAAACTGATGACTACTGAATACCTATTAGGCAAGAGATAAACAGCAAATTTGCCAAAATATAATCATCTTATGAATCATGTATTATGAATAATAAAATGCCCCCTATAGAATACCTGTTCATAAGAGCTTTCCCCTTTTCTCACTCATTCCACTTTCCCTCCCCTATTTTCCCCTTCACATCATTTTTCCACCTTTTTTTTATACCCTTTTCCCCCATTTCTATTCTTTCCTTCCTTTTTTTTTATAAAACAATAAAATAGAATCAAAATTAATAAGACAGAGACCGAAATCCAAATTCAGGTCACATTAACCTCTCCGAAACTAATATAGATAACACCACCACCACCACCAACTCATACTCAGAAAAGAAAATGAAAAAAAATATAAAGTTAAACAATCAGTTCCAAAAATAAAGAGGTAAAATTTCTATTTCTATTACATCACAGTGGTAAGCATAGTATTACGCATGATAAACAAAACTGTAAAAAATGGAACCAACTACTAAAACACCCGTAAGAAAAAAAAAAAAAAAAAATTCAAAGTGTAGTTTACACATAAATTAATCTCAACACCCTCCATCATAATCCAAAGAACTAAATTAACATAACGAATTAGTTAACCAATCAAACCATAGGTAAGTGAAAAATCTCAAGGTAATAAACAATTCACAAAGTAATCACTATCAACCATTACATTTGTATACATATATTATCACTATTAAAACATGAAGAGTCAAGTCACAACAGTGTAAACACCCCCAAATTCCAATCTTATCCCATAGTATTAAGTCAGTAAACAGACTAAGTATTTAATTCACAATAATCTTATATGATTAAAAAATAAATAAAAATAAAAAAAACGATATACCCCCTTCTCTCTCACCAATAAGAGTGAAAAACCTTAATAGATAGACAAATCAGAATTAATTAATCTGATATAGAAATGATTAATAATCTTGTGTCAGTCCAGGGAGACAGTCAAAATCACAGAATCAGACCATAGTCATTTAGGTCTTCAAGTATGAGTATCTTCCTTTTTGGGTCAGATTCACCACCTTTCACAAAAACTTTTCCATTACTTACCCATGCATACTTAATTTTCTCCTGATGTAATAGTCTTCTAGCCTGCCAGTATAAGTGTTTATAATCAGGTATTAAATGTTCATTAATGTATATTTTGGATGATGCTAAAGTTCCATCAAGATCTGAATTCAAAACAGTTAATTTTTTTCCTGAGTAACCATCTATCTCTAGCTGTTCTAGTCTTAAATTGTACAATTACTGCTACATTTGGTTTTAGATATGAGTTCACTTTAAGTGGATGAATAATATCCATATCATCTTGATGATAATTAAGAACACCAAATGCATCTGCAATTTTATCAATATGGTTTCTAGGTTCATTCTCATTGTGATCAAGGTCAAATCCAGACCATGTAGTTCTAAATTTTTATTGCGATGATATTGGTTGATTTCGTTAATATCACTTTTTAATTTCGGTATTTGGAGATGTTTTATATGAGCCTGTTGAGTAAGATCATTCTGGGTTGTTCTTAAATTTTTGTTTTCATTAAGGAGTGATTCACATTGTCTAGCAATCTCATTATATTTAGTAGATACTAGTTCAATAGTTTTTTTTATACTCTTCCAATTCCTTTTCAAGATCAGGGATTGACTCAAGCTTAATATTTATTTCATCCAGTGATTTCTTCAATTCCTGTCTGATCTCAACATTTGATTCCTAGACTTTTAATTTAATGTCACTCAATGCTTTCAATAGTACATCCATATTAAGATCAGATACACCTCCAGCGGGTGGTGTACTCGTCCTAGATACATTTGAATGAACGCCAGTTTTCCGAGTCCCCATTCTATATAAACCAATATCAAACTTGATACAACAAGTAAATTATAACACATCATCATCATCATCATCATTGTCAACCGTTATCAATCCACTGCTGGACGAAGGTCTCCCCAAGTTTCCTCCACAACGGTCTGTCTTGTGCCAGTCTCCATGTCACTCCCGCATATTTACGAATTTCATCCACCCATCTCCCATGTGGTCTTTTTCTGGGTCTTTTCCTGTCCCTTGGAATCCAATCTAAAATTTCGGCTGTCCATCTATGGTCTGTCCTTCTGGCAATATGTCCAGCCCATTGCCATTTCAGGGATTTAACTCTGATCATGATGTCTTCCACTCTCGTCATTTTTCGGATCCACGAGTTCCTCTTCTTATCTCTCCTGGTTATACCAAGCATGCACCTCTCCATGCTTCTTTGAGTTGTCTGCAGCCTTTGTATGTCTCTTTTAGTTAAGGTCCACGTCTCTGCACCATACGTAAGCACTGGAAGGATGCATTGATCAAACACTTTTCTTTTAAGACATAATGGCATATTGCTCTTGAAAATTATGCTGTTTCTTCCAAAAGCTCTCCAGGCAAGTTTTGTACGCCGATTAATTTCTTCACCAATGTGACCCTCACTTGATATCTGCTGTCCAAGATAAACGTACGTGTCTGTTATCTCCAGCTTTTCTCCATCAATCGATAAATCTTCATTTCTTGTAAAAGCATTGAACATCACTTTTGTCTTCTGAAAGTTCATTTTTAATCCCACTTCTTTACTCTTGTCAGCAAGTTCCTGGATCATACTCTGCAGCTCTGATGGGGTAGTTGCAAAAATGACTATGTCATCAGCAAAACGAAGGTGGGTTAGATAATCTCCATTAATCTTTATCCCTTTGTTTTCCCAGTTCAGTGATTGAAAGACATTTTCCAATGTGGCATTAAAGAGCTTCGGAGATATGGTGTCACCTTGTCTCACTCCCTTTCCAATTTTTATGTGTGTTGTATTTTCGAACAGCCGAATCTTTGCACTTGCATTTTCATAGATGTTATTAATAATATTAATGTATGCATCTTCAATACCGCAGGATCTCAGAGCCGTGGCAACTGCTGATGGTTTCACCGAATCAAAGGCTTTTTCATAATCGATAAAAGCCATGCACAATGGAAGTTCATATTCCCTCGCTCTTTCAATTAGTTCTCTCAGTACGTGGATATGATCTATTGTGCTGTAGCCACTCCTGAATCCAGCTTGTTCTCTCGGTTGAGCCATGTCCAGTGTTACCTTCAAGCGGTGTGAAAGAACTTTAGTGAAGATTTTATAAACCACTGATAGGAGGCTGATAGGTCTGTAGTTCCTGAGATCCTCAATGTCACCTTTTTTATGTAGCAGGATCATTGTAGCATTGTTCCAATCCTCAGGAATCTTCCCTTCATTAAGGCATCGAGTGAAAATTTGGGCGAGTACTGTTTCAATTTCTCCACTTGCTTCTTGTATGATGTCTATAGTAATTCCATCTTCTCCTGGAGCTTTCCCCCGCTTCATGTTCTTGATTGCATGAGCAACTTCTGCTGGGAGGACTGGAAGAACTCTGGTACCTTTCATAATGTCTGGAGTACATGTATCATCCCTTTCATATAATTTGGAGTAGAAATCTTTCACTCTTGTCAAAATTTCGCCTCTATTTCTTGTTATAGAACCATCTTCTTTTCTCAGAGCCATAATCTGTTTTCTTCCCTTACTGAGATGTCCCTTTGCTATCTTTAGGCTTTGGTTGTTTTCAATTGCTTTCCTCACTAGCTCACAGTTGAATTTCCTTACGTCTTCAGTGATACTTTTTCGTGCTGTCTTGCATAGCTCTATATATTCCACTTTGGAAGTCACATCTTCTTTAGTTGTCCTCATCTCTCTTCTTTTTTGCATCAACATTTTGGTTTTTCCTGATAATTTGTTCACATGCAACTTGTTCTTAGACCCAGCTAATTTTGTTGCTGTTTCCATAAGAGCTTTGGTTACTTTTCTGTTAACTTCAGAAATATCCACTTCTTCCAATGTTAGGGCTTCTAAAGCAGAGAATCTGTTCTTCAGTTCCAACTTGAAAGTATTATGGTGTTTTTTAAGGTTGGTTATGTCAATAGATTTTGTTTGTCTTATGAGCTTGCCACGTTCCAGTTTAGTGTTGAGGTGCATCTTACATCTCACCAATCTATGGTCACTACCTGTGTTGAACTTGTTCAGCACACTGCAGTCTTCGATGACGAATTTTTTGTTACACATAATAAAATCAATTTCACTTGTCGTCCCAATTGGATGTCTCCATGTCCATTTCCTGTGTGGCTTTTTCTTGAAAAAGGAATTCAAGATGAAAAATCCTTCTGCCTCTGCGAACTCAACGAGAGTATTTCCACGCTGGTTTCTGTTGCCGTGACCGAATTTACCTACTGAAGTTTCATTCTCTTGCCGTTGCCCTATTTTTGCATTGAAATCTCCCATAATTATCTTCAAGTGCTGCTTACCTTTATTATTTAGATGACGAATTTCCTCATAAAATTCTTCAATTTCTTCTTCAGGATGACTTGTGGTGGGTGCATAAGTTTGAATAATCTGAGCCTGGTATCTTCTCGATAGTTGGATAACGAGTCGTGCAGCTCTGTCAGAGGAACTTTCAACTTCTACCATTCTAACACATATGACCTCAAAACCAAATTAATACTTCAGCCTTCTCAAATCGAAGATAGAAGGCAGCACTCCACCAAGATGTATGTGGAAATCTGTAAATTCAATTTTAATGCCCTAAGGCTGTCATAACGAACAAACACAATAAAGTAGATGGCAGAGTTAATTATATTCCTTATGGCTTGGTCTTCAGAAATTCCAAATCATAGAATTTAATTATAATTAATTGCGTATGTCAACATATGCTAATAAATAACTCACCAAATTTCGTAAGTCCAATTCTGTCGTAAGAAGACCACACAATTATCTATATCGTTGTTATATAGCGCTACCAACCATTCTAAAAGTAATTTATAATCCTTGACATAATTACAGCAAAAGTATGATGTATTTTAGCATTTACTATATGCTATTTCATGACAAGTAAGGGTGGCACAACCTATTACTTCAACATGCCTGACTTAAATCCTGTGCTCTAGTTTTTACAAGTTTTTGTCTTTTCACCGAGATTTTGTTCAGTTGATGTATTTTGTCTGTTGGCGTTGGGAGTTTTTTCTTGACTTATTTGTTCTGTATGACATTACTCACCCAGACCACCGTTCGTTTAGTTTTTAGCACGCCTAGATATCTTTATGGGCCTGCTGCACACTTTTACAAAAAACTGCAAAAATTAACTGAAATCATGGTTTGAGTGCATTTTGTGTGTGTAGGTCTGTTTACAGACTGGTATTGCGGTGTCCAACTCATTTGCTAGCAAAAAAATCCTATTATCTGCTTTTTACAAGATTTTGTCTTTTCACCGAGTTTTTGTTCATTTGAGGTATTTTATCTGTCGGTGTTGGGAGCGCTTATAACGGACTAGTTCGTTGTGTATGGTATTACTCTCCCAAACCACCATTAATTTAGTTTGTAGCATATGCCTAGATATATTTTTTGGAGCTTTGGCACACTTTTACAGGAAACTGCCAAAAATTAACTGAAACTATGGTTTAAATTAAAATCTTTTCGGTGTGTAGGTCTGTTTACCGACTGGTATTGTGGTGGTTAACTCATTTGCTGGCAAATAAATCCTATGCTGTCCTTTCTACAAGTTGTCTTTTCACCTAATTTTTGTTCATTTGAGGTATTTCGTCTGTCGGCGTTGGAAGTTTTTACATGGATAGTTTGTTCTGTATAATATTACTCACCCAAACCACCATTAATTCAGTTTCTAGAAAGCCTAGATATCTATATAAAGCTGCTGCACACTTTTACAGAAAACTGTAGAAATGAACTAAAATTATGGTTTAAATGAAATTCTACTTAGTGTGTATGTCGGTTTACAGGCTGTTATTGTGATGTTAAATTAATGTGCTAGCAAATGAATCCTGTGCTCGCCTGTTTACAAGATTTTGTCTTCTCACTGAGTTTTTGTTCACTTGAGGTTTTTTGTCTGTCAGCTTTGGGAGTTTTTACTGGACTAGTTTGTTCTGTATGACATTACTCACCCAAGCCACTATTAATTTAGTTTGTAGCATGCCTAGATATCTTTTTGGTGTTTTGGCACACTTTTACAGGAAACTGCAAAAATTAACTGAAATCATGGTTTGAATGAAAATCTTTTTGGTGTGTCTGTTTACACACTGTTATGGTGATGTTCAATGCATTTGCTAGCAAATAAATCCTATGCTCTCCTTTTGACAAGATTTTGTGTTTTCACCGAGTTTTTGTTCATTTGAGAGGTATTTCGTCTGTCGGCCTTGGGAATTTTTACATGGATAGTTTGTTCTGTATGATATTACTCACCCAAACCACCGTTAATTTAGTTTCCAGCTCACATAGATATCTATATGGAGCTGCAGCACACTTTTACAGAAAACTGCAAAAATTAACTGAAATCATGGTTTGAATAAACATGTTTGGTGTGTAGGTCTGTTTACAGACTGGTATTGTGCTGTTCAATTTATTTGCAAGCAAATCAATTGGGGTGCAATTTTTAATTAATTTTTTTTAGAAAATTATACAGTTGTTTCACCTTGGAAATTCATGTGCACGCATGTGGTTCCTCTCTTTGCATAGTAAGGGCAGTAAGCAAACTGTTAGATGTGTTGACTCAACTTGCACTGAAACTAAAAATGGAGTAGCAATTTACAAAGAAGTTTTTTTTTTTTTTTTATTATTATTATTTTTTTTTTTTTTTTGCCACATGTGTTGATAAAGAAATTTGGTGGATTGAGCAAACAGTAAGTCTCATTAAAATAGTTAAATTTATGAATCCTTCTGGCCTATCAGATAGATTTATATGACTACCAAATGTTTTCAGTGACAGATACCTTTGGCACGTCTGGTTGTTGTTGGCTGTGAGAGATTATATGCCACTGATGGGTTTAGAATAGTCCTGTATCAACTCCCTTTTGGGGAAATCGTGGACATATTGATGAAGTGATATGTAATTCCCTAAATTTGTGAGTTTCATATATTATTCCTGATGCTTCTATTACGCATTATCGCCGACCATAAGAAATTCACTGCTGCGTGAAGGTTTCGCCCACGTCTTTTCCACAACTTTCTACCTTCATACTTTCAAATTTCATCCACTCATTTCTGAATAATCTCCTTTCCCTTGTTATCGAAAGGGTATTTCAGTTGTCCAAATAGTGGCCTGTCTTTGTGCAAATGTGTCCAGCCCATTGGCACTCTGAGTGATTTGCACTTTAACCATGACAACTCTTGTCATTTTCCTAATGCACGTATCTTCTCTTTCGTGGTTGCACCAAGCCTGTATTTCTCCAAATATTCTATATTTTTTTTATATTACACTTTTCTTGAGCTATTGCTCAAAATTTACCTTGTGAAATGTACATTGGTAGGCTGAGTATAAAAATTTTACAACTGGAAAATTACCTTTTTTATATAATAATTATTATTCTGCTTTATCGTGTACTGGCATATAATGACTGAACTGCCAAATTTTCAGATTTAAAAAATTTGCCCTCTTTTAAATTTGAATTTTTAAAATGTGATATCTTTCATTTCTTTCAATATTTGGATATTTATCATTGTAAAAGTAGAATGCAGACAAAGCATTTTTATAACAAATACACTGCCGGACAATTGCTAAGGACGGATGACAATAGCAACGAAAGCAACCATAAAATGGAAGGCAGGAAAATGTGGAAATTAGCATAAGTGTGGAATACAGTAATACGTGTTGTGCGTATGCAAATTTTGGATTGCCGAACTTGTTCGTGACGTCATAGCGCTGATAAGAGATATAAAGGATTTGACGCGTATTGACCGTTGTTGTTCAAACGCAAAGTTGAAAGGGAAGGAATCAATTGACGAACTTGCAATTTTCAGTACGTCTTCCCTACATCACCTAGATGATTTTACGCGTGACCGTATTATTAGCAAGATTGAAGAAGGGCGAAAAATAACAGATGTTGCCAGGGAGTTCGACGTCAGCCACAGTGTTGTTTCAAGGCTTTAGAAATCATTTCAAAAATGGAGAGTGTAGCAAACGTCACGGGGGAGGTCGTGTTCGCAGTACGACACCTGCAGAAGATCGGTACATAGTGCTATCAACAAAAGACACCGGCGCAACACAGCTAGTGAGGTAGCAAATCAGTTTATGGCTGCTACTGGCAAGCGGATCTCCCGAAAAACTGTCGCCAGACGTTTGCATGAAGGAGGACTATACGCCTGCCGTCCTGTTGTGTGCATCCCATTGTCCAGACGTCACCGTACCGCCCGTTTGCAATGCTTCCATCAACATCACAATTGGACTGATAACGACTGGTCTGCTGTCCTCTTCTCAGATTAAAGTAGATACAGTCTATCGTCTGATTGTCGACGACAATTGATCTGGCGTGATAGTGGTACTGCATATTGTCCAGCAAACATACAGGAAAGGGACCGATATCCGACATGTAGTGTCATGGTATGGGCTGGCATCATGATCAATGGCCGTACGTCCCTCTATGTGCTTCCAACTGGGACTATGACTGGCCAACGATATATTAATGATGTTCTGCTACCTCATGTTTGTATGTTCCGTGGTGCTGTCGGTGATAGATTCATTTTCATGGACGACAACGCAACATGTAATCGAACAGTCGCCGTCCAGGAGTGTCTGGAGAGCGAGGATATTCAACGGCTCGTATGGCCAGCACGTTCTCCAGATCTGAATCCCATTGAAAATGTGTGGGATGCTTTGGGGAGGAGTCTTGCTGGTCGCCAATGCCCTCCAATAAACGAGGACACCCTCATCCATGCACTGACAGAGGAATGGAATAAATTACCATAACAGCTGCTTGATAATGTTGTGCAAAGCATGACACGACGTGTGGAATCTTGCATCGCCCTCCATGGTGGCCATATCCCGTATTGACATCTTACGCCGGAACGCCTGTGGACGGTAATTGCATTTTTTTCACGTTTACGTATTCTGCACAAAATGGCCTGTTTGTCATTTGAACACGTTCCAAAGCCTTCTGGATTTCAGAGCACAATAAATTGTCTTTCTTGTAATGTCCTGACATTCTGACATTATTTTATTTCACTTGGCATCCAACCACACTTACTTTTTTATGCGCTATATAGCCGTTTATGATCCGTCCTTAGCAATTGTCCAGCAGTGTATGAGCAGAGAGGAGCCACCTGCACTTGAACTTTCAAGGTGCAACAATTTTCTGTTTTCCTTTAAAAAGATGAAGCATTGCATTTTTTGTATATTTTCACACTTTGCTTTTTTCTTTACATAAACATGAGACCCAGTAACATGAAAAGTATACATTGAAGCCACCACACTGTGCTTCCTACCAAGTTAAAATCTCAGCTGTAGGTTTAAAATTTCAAGAGTTATCAATCAATTCCTATAAGCCCCCCCCCCCCCCCCCCCCCGTTCTTGTATGACTGCAACTTCCAAGCAACATCTTTTTCCCACGAAAACTCCTGAGAGTTACCCAACGCACTTTTTGAAAAAATGCCTGAATTGAAACGGACTTGAACCAATTCATACTTTTGAAATCTTGCCCATACTCTCACGTACCAAAGTTTAGAACACGGCGAAAAAAAGTGATAATGTGTCTGGTTCACTGATTTGGAAAGGCCAACTGAAAAAATGAAATTGATGAAATTACTGTTTTGAATTTTTATAACTGTTTGTAAAATGTATTTTGAAATGTGAAAAGGTAAGTGATCTTTTTTTTTTTTTTTTTTTTTCCAAAACACGTAAGTTTATAAGCTTCCTGGTTTCGATAATCACGAAGATAATACAGAGCACCTAAGAGTCAATAGGGTTCCCCCACCACCGCTAGGGACTTCTTTCCCCTCTTGTTTCCATATACTGTGCTTTTCAAGCTCGCCATTTACCACATGCTCGGTTCAGAGGCATCGTTCCAAAGTTTGGGCCTACTTAGTGCTCCTTCCAAGGGGAAAATGACATCGCTGGAATTTGGAAATGTCCAGCAGTGCACTAGGACTTGCTCTTTGGAA
The DNA here is from genome assembly GCA_039090855.1 of Macrothele yani. Classification (NCBI taxonomy): domain Eukaryota; kingdom Metazoa; phylum Arthropoda; class Arachnida; order Araneae; family Macrothelidae; genus Macrothele; species Macrothele yani. The sequence continues at coordinate 28,806 of CM076998.1, read as the reverse complement.
TAATTTCGTTGGTAATTACGTTACCCTGCTGGCCGGAAATTTCCTTGCTGAGTTCTTTTTTTTGAAAATGTCCATACTTAAAAAATTTTTTCTTCCCCTTCCTGGCACACTACAATTCTTCCCATGCCAGAGTGCGAAATGTCCGCCCATTAGGTTTCTCCTTCCACTACGCCCAAACTTGTGGAATCACCCCCCCCATTTTTTTTTATTACGTCCGCGCGCGAATTGACCCCTTTTTTCCCCGCTAATGTTTTCGCCCTTGCGTCTAGATTTGCGAATTTTTCGCCCCTCCATTTCCCCCCGCACGAATTTCCCCAGCGCCCAATTTTTCTCCCCTTCCCCCGGCGCCAAATTTTTCCCTTTCCCCCGCGCCCCGATTTTTCTCCCGCGCCCAATTTTTTCTCCCTTTCCCCCCGGCGCGCAATTTTCCCGTTCCCCGCGCCCCGATTTTTTATCCCCTTCTCCCGCGCCCAATTTTTTCTCCCTTTCCCCCGCGCCCAAATTTTTCCCTTTCCCCGCGCCCAATTTTTCTCCCTTTCCCCCGCGCTCAAATTTTTCCCTTTCCGCCGCGCCCAAATTTTTCTTCCCTTCCCCCGTTTAATTTTTTCTATGCGGCGTAGAAATGTCCAAACGGTTTCAGTAGGGTACTGGTGTGGTGCTGAGGGGAGCGATCCAGAGGCCGTTTCGGCGGTTTTTCGCCGGGTGGGTCCGTCCGTCCGCCGGTTCCCTCCCCGCGGTCGCCGTTTTCTCTCTCGGGGTCGGGGAGGGAACCGGCGGACGGACGGACCCACCCGGCGAAAAACCGCCGAAACGGCCTCTGGATCGCTCCCCTCAGCACCACACCAGTACCCACACACGTTTTGTGAGCGCCCCTCTACACTACAAGGCATGAGACTTCCGGCTTTCTTCACCTTCCGAACAGCTTGCACATCCCAGTGTTGACGAACTCCTACACGCTCCTAATAAAGGGAACTTCGCGCATTCGTACCAATGTTGGCTGCTGTCCAGGTCGAAGCAAACGCCCGTTCCATTAAGTACCAGCACAACCTTTTGCCTCTCCCCGAGGCTCTACTCTATTAGAAACACAGACAGATTGTCCCAAGTTTTTGGGTTTCTCTTTTTTGATCAGATGCTCCTGTTTTCGCTTCCAATCAAAATAATAATAAACAACACGCTAAGCGTTCGTTTAAAATGCATCTAAAAGCGGTATTAACTGAACCCATTTTCATGCTCAATATTAATCTCTCGGTCCGTTGAAATGCATTAGATGCTTTTTTAACTGGGAGGAGCGTTTCTTAGTGAAAATTATTCACCTCTGTTGAAATCTAGTGGCCAGTTTTGTTTATTTTAAAGATAACTGAAGTTGGGCATGTATATATTGAATATAACGAGCTCGTTCGTTTGAAAGGGGTCCAGGTTCGAACCCCGGCTTTCCCCGGATGTTGTGTTTACCTTACAGCCCTGGCTCTGTCCATTTCCTGGAACCAGTGGGCCTAAATTAGGGACGGGCGATTGTTTATAGCCCATTGAGTTGCTCTGGGTGGTCGTAAAACTTCCAATGGGAAAAAAAAGACTCTAAGCGTTCGTTTAAAATGCATCTAAAAGCGGTATTAACTGAACCCATTTTCATGCTCAATATTAATCTCTCGGTCCGTTGAAATGCATTAGATGCTTTTTTAACTGGGAGGAGCGTTTCTTAGTGAAAATTATTCACCTCTGTTGAAATCTAGTGGCCAGTTTTGTTTATTTTAAAGATAACTGAAGTTGGGCATGTATATATTGAATATAACGAGCTCGTTCGTTTGAAAGGGGTCCAGGTTCGAACCCCGGCTTTCCCCGGATGTTGTGTTTACCTTACAGCCCTGGCTCTGTCCATTTCCTGGAACCAGTGGGCCTAAATTAGGGACGGGCGATTGTTTATAGCCCATTGAGTTGCTCTGGGTGGTCGTAAAACTTCCAATGGGAAAAAAAAGACTCTAAGCGTTCGTTTAAAATGCATCTAAAAGCGGTATTAACTGAACCCATTTTCATGCTCAATATTAATCTCTCGGTCCGTTGAAATGCATTAGATGCTTTTTTAACTGGGAGGAGCGTTTCTTAGTGAAAATTATTCACCTCTGTTGAAATCTAGTGGCCAGTTTTGTTTATTTTAAAGATAACTGAAGTTGGGCATGTATATATTGAATATAACGAGCTCGTTCGTTTGAAAGGGGTCCAGGTTCGAACCCCGGCTTTCCCCGGATGTTGTGTTTACCTTACAGCCCTGGCTCTGTCCATTTCCTGGAACCAGTGGGCCTAAATTAGGGACGGGCGATTGTTTATAGCCCATTGAGTTGCTCTGGGTGGTCGTAAAACTTCCAATGGGAAAAAAAAGACTCTAAGCGTTCGTTTAAAATGCATCTAAAAGCGGTATTAACTGAACCCATTTTCATGCTCAATATTAATCTCTCGGTCCGTTGAAATGCATTAGATGCTTTTTTAACTGGGAGGAGCGTTTCTTAGTGAAAATTATTCACCTCTGTTGAAATCTAGTGGCCAGTTTTGTTTATTTTAAAGATAACTGAAGTTGGGCATGTATATATTGAATATAACGAGCTCGTTCGTTTGAAAGGGGTCCAGGTTCGAACCCCGGCTTTCCCCGGATGTTGTGTTTACCTTACAGCCCTGGCTCTGTCCATTTCCTGGAACCAGTGGGCCTAAATTAGGGACGGGCGATTGTTTATAGCCCATTGAGTTGCTCTGGGTGGTCGTAAAACTTCCAATGGGAAAAAAAAAGACTCTAAGCGTTCGTTTAAAATGCATCTAAAAGCGGTATTAACTGAACCCATTTTCATGCTCAATATTAATCTCTCGGTCCGTTGAAATGCATTAGATGCTTTTTTAACTGGGAGGAGCGTTTCTTAGTGAAAATTATTCACCTCTGTTGAAATCTAGTGGCCAGTTTTGTTTATTTTAAAGATAACTGAAGTTGGGCATGTATATATTGAATATAACGAGCTCGTTCGTTTGAAAGGGGTCCAGGTTCGAACCCCGGCTTTCCCCGGATGTTGTGTTTACCTTACAGCCCTGGCTCTGTCCATTTCCTGGAACCAGTGGGCCTAAATTAGGGACGGGCGATTGTTTATAGCCCATTGAGTTGCTCTGGGTGGTCGTAAAACTTCCAATGGGAAAAAAAAAGACTCTAAGCGTTCGTTTAAAATGCATCTAAAAGCGGTATTAACTGAACCCATTTTCATGCTCAATATTAATCTCTCGGTCCGTTGAAATGCATTAGATGCTTTTTTAACTGGGAGGAGCGTTTCTTAGTGAAAATTATTCACCTCTGTTGAAATCTAGTGGCCAGTTTTGTTTATTTTAAAGATAACTGAAGTTGGGCATGTATATATTGAATATAACGAGCTCGTTCGTTTGAAAGGGGTCCAGGTTCGAACCCCGGCTTTCCCCGGATGTTGTGTTTACCTTACAGCCCTGGCTCTGTCCATTTCCTGGAACCAGTGGGCCTAAATTAGGGACGGGCGATTGTTTATAGCCCATTGAGTTGCTCTGGGTGGTCGTAAAACTTCCAATGGGAAAAAAGACTCTAAGCGTTCGTTTAAAATGCATCTAAAAGCGGTATTAACTGAACCCATTTTCATGCTCAATATTAATCTCTCGGTCCGTTGAAATGCATTAGATGCTTTTTTAACTGGGAGGAGCGTTTCTTAGTGAAAATTATTCACCTCTGTTGAAATCTAGTGGCCAGTTTTGTTTATTTTAAAGATAACTGAAGTTAGGCATGTATATATTGAATATAACGAGCTCGTTCGTTTGAAAGGGGTCCAGGTTCGAACCCCGGCTTTCCCCGGATGTTGTGTTTACCTTACAGCCCTGGCTCTGTCCATTTCCTGGAACCAGTGGGCCTAAATTAGGGACGGGCGATTGTTTATAGCCCATTGAGTTGCTCTGGGTGGTCGTAAAACTTCCAATGGGAAAAAAGACTCTAAGCGTTCGTTTAAAATGCATCTAAAAGCGGTATTAACTGAACCCATTTTCATGCTCAATATTAATCTCTCGGTCCGTTGAAATGCATTAGATGCTTTTTTAACTGGGAGGAGCGTTTCTTAGTGAAAATTATTCACCTCTGTTGAAATCTAGTGGCCAGTTTTGTTTATTTTAAAGATAACTGAAGTTGGGCATGTATATATTGAATATAACGAGCTCGTTCGTTTGAAAGGGGTCCAGGTTCGAACCCCGGCTTTCCCCGGATGTTGTGTTTACCTTACAGCCCTGGCTCTGTCCATTTCCTGGAACCAGTGGGCCTAAATTAGGGACGGGCGATTGTTTATAGCCCATTGAGTTGCTCTGGGTGGTCGTAAAACTTCCAATGGGAAAAAAAGACTCTAAGCGTTCGTTTAAAATGCATCTAAAAGCGGTATTAACTGAACCCATTTTCATGCTCAATATTAATCTCTCGGTCCGTTGAAATGCATTAGATGCTTTTTTAACTGGGAGGAGCGTTTCTTAGTGAAAATTATTCACCTCTGTTGAAATCTAGTGGCCAGTTTTGTTTATTTTAAAGATAACTGAAGTTGGGCATGTATATATTGAATATAACGAGCTCGTTCGTTTGAAAGGGGTCCAGGTTCGAACCCCGGCTTTCCCCGGATGTTGTGTTTACCTTACAGCCCTGGCTCTGTCCATTTCCTGGAACCAGTGGGCCTAAATTAGGGACGGGCGATTGTTTATAGCCCATTGAGTTGCTCTGGGTGGTCGTAAAACTTCCAATGGGAAAAAAAAAAGACTCTAAGCGTTCGTTTAAAATGCATCTAAAAGCGGTATTAACTGAACCCATTTTCATGCTCAATATTAATCTCTCGGTCCGTTGAAATGCATTAGATGCTTTTTTAACTGGGAGGAGCGTTTCTTAGTGAAAATTATTCACCTCTGTTGAAATCTAGTGGCCAGTTTTGTTTATTTTAAAGATAACTGAAGTTGGGCATGTATATATTGAATATAACGAGCTCGTTCGTTTGAAAGGGGTCCAGGTTCGAACCCCGGCTTTCCCCGGATGTTGTGTTTACCTTACAGCCCTGGCTCTGTCCATTTCCTGGAACCAGTGGGCCTAAATTAGGGACGGGCGATTGTTTATAGCCCATTGAGTTGCTCTGGGTGGTCGTAAAACTTCCAATGGGAAAAAAAAAAAGACTCTAAGCGTTCGTTTAAAATGCATCTAAAAGCGGTATTAACTGAACCCATTTTCATGCTCAATATTAATCTCTCGGTCCGTTGAAATGCATTAGATGCTTTTTTAACTGGGAGGAGCGTTTCTTAGTGAAAATTATTCACCTCTGTTGAAATCTAGTGGCCAGTTTTGTTTATTTTAAAGATAACTGAAGTTGGGCATGTATATATTGAATATAACGAGCTCGTTCGTTTGAAAGGGGTCCAGGTTCGAACCCCGGCTTTCCCCGGATGTTGTGTTTACCTTACAGCCCTGGCTCTGTCCATTTCCTGGAACCAGTGGGCCTAAATTAGGGACGGGCGATTGTTTATAGCCCATTGAGTTGCTCTGGGTGGTCGTAAAACTTCCAATGGGAAAAAAAAAAGACTCTAAGCGTTCGTTTAAAATGCATCTAAAAGCGGTATTAACTGAACCCATTTTCATGCTCAATATTAATCTCTCGGTCCGTTGAAATGCATTAGATGCTTTTTTAACTGGGAGGAGCGTTTCTTAGTGAAAATTATTCACCTCTGTTGAAATCTAGTGGCCAGTTTTGTTTATTTTAAAGATAACTGAAGTTGGGCATGTATATATTGAATATAACGAGCTCGTTCGTTTGAAAGGGGTCCAGGTTCGAACCCCGGCTTTCCCCGGATGTTGTGTTTACCTTACAGCCCTGGCTCTGTCCATTTCCTGGAACCAGTGGGCCTAAATTAGGGACGGGCGATTGTTTATAGCCCATTGAGTTGCTCTGGGTGGTCGTAAAACTTCCAATGGGAAAAAAAAAGACTCTAAGCGTTCGTTTAAAATGCATCTAAAAGCGGTATTAACTGAACCCATTTTCATGCTCAATATTAATCTCTCGGTCCGTTGAAATGCATTAGATGCTTTTTTAACTGGGAGGAGCGTTTCTTAGTGAAAATTATTCACCTCTGTTGAAATCTAGTGGCCAGTTTTGTTTATTTTAAAGATAACTGAAGTTGGGCATGTATATATTGAATATAACGAGCTCGTTCGTTTGAAAGGGGTCCAGGTTCGAACCCCGGCTTTCCCCGGATGTTGTGTTTACCTTACAGCCCTGGCTCTGTCCATTTCCTGGAACCAGTGGGCCTAAATTAGGGACGGGCGATTGTTTATAGCCCATTGAGTTGCTCTGGGTGGTCGTAAAACTTCCAATGGGAAAAAAAAAAGACTCTAAGCGTTCGTTTAAAATGCATCTAAAAGCGGTATTAACTGAACCCATTTTCATGCTCAATATTAATCTCTCGGTCCGTTGAAATGCATTAGATGCTTTTTTAACTGGGAGGAGCGTTTCTTAGTGAAAATTATTCACCTCTGTTGAAATCTAGTGGCCAGTTTTGTTTATTTTAAAGATAACTGAAGTTGGGCATGTATATATTGAATATAACGAGCTCGTTCGTTTGAAAGGGGTCCAGGTTCGAACCCCGGCTTTCCCCGGATGTTGTGTTTACCTTACAGCCCTGGCTCTGTCCATTTCCTGGAACCAGTGGGCCTAAATTAGGGACGGGCGATTGTTTATAGCCCATTGAGTTGCTCTGGGTGGTCGTAAAACTTCCAATGGGAAAAAAAAGACTCTAAGCGTTCGTTTAAAATGCATCTAAAAGCGGTATTAACTGAACCCATTTTCATGCTCAATATTAATCTCTCGGTCCGTTGAAATGCATTAGATGCTTTTTTAACTGGGAGGAGCGTTTCTTAGTGAAAATTATTCACCTCTGTTGAAATCTAGTGGCCAGTTTTGTTTATTTTAAAGATAACTGAAGTTGGGCATGTATATATTGAATATAACGAGCTCGTTCGTTTGAAAGGGGTCCAGGTTCGAACCCCGGCTTTCCCCGGATGTTGTGTTTACCTTACAGCCCTGGCTCTGTCCATTTCCTGGAACCAGTGGGCCTAAATTAGGGACGGGCGATTGTTTATAGCCCATTGAGTTGCTCTGGGTGGTCGTAAAACTTCCAATGGGAAAAAAAAGACTCTAAGCGTTCGTTTAAAATGCATCTAAAAGCGGTATTAACTGAACCCATTTTCATGCTCAATATTAATCTCTCGGTCCGTTGAAATGCATTAGATGCTTTTTTAACTGGGAGGAGCGTTTCTTAGTGAAAATTATTCACCTCTGTTGAAATCTAGTGGCCAGTTTTGTTTATTTTAAAGATAACTGAAGTTGGGCATGTATATATTGAATATAACGAGCTCGTTCGTTTGAAAGGGGTCCAGGTTCGAACCCCGGCTTTCCCCGGATGTTGTGTTTACCTTACAGCCCTGGCTCTGTCCATTTCCTGGAACCAGTGGGCCTAAATTAGGGACGGGCGATTGTTTATAGCCCATTGAGTTGCTCTGGGTGGTCGTAAAACTTCCAATGGGAAAAAAAAAAGACTCTAAGCGTTCGTTTAAAATGCATCTAAAAGCGGTATTAACTGAACCCATTTTCATGCTCAATATTAATCTCTCGGTCCGTTGAAATGCATTAGATGCTTTTTTAACTGGGAGGAGCGTTTCTTAGTGAAAATTATTCACCTCTGTTGAAATCTAGTGGCCAGTTTTGTTTATTTTAAAGATAACTGAAGTTGGGCATGTATATATTGAATATAACGAGCTCGTTCGTTTGAAAGGGGTCCAGGTTCGAACCCCGGCTTTCCCCGGATGTTGTGTTTACCTTACAGCCCTGGCTCTGTCCATTTCCTGGAACCAGTGGGCCTAAATTAGGGACGGGCGATTGTTTATAGCCCATTGAGTTGCTCTGGGTGGTCGTAAAACTTCCAATGGGAAAAAAAGACTCTAAGCGTTCGTTTAAAATGCATCTAAAAGCGGTATTAACTGAACCCATTTTCATGCTCAATATTAATCTCTCGGTCCGTTGAAATGCATTAGATGCTTTTTTAACTGGGAGGAGCGTTTCTTAGTGAAAATTATTCACCTCTGTTGAAATCTAGTGGCCAGTTTTGTTTATTTTAAAGATAACTGAAGTTGGGCATGTATATATTGAATATAACGAGCTCGTTCGTTTGAAAGGGGTCCAGGTTCGAACCCCGGCTTTCCCCGGATGTTGTGTTTACCTTACAGCCCTGGCTCTGTCCATTTCCTGGAACCAGTGGGCCTAAATTAGGACGGGCGATTGTTTATAGCCCATTGAGTTGCTCTGGGTGGTCGTAAAACTTCCAATGGGAAAAAAAAGACTCTAAGCGTTCGTTTAAAATGCATCTAAAAGCGGTATTAACTGAACCCATTTTCATGCTCAATATTAATCTCTCGGTCCGTTGAAATGCATTAGATGCTTTTTTAACTGGGAGGAGCGTTTCTTAGTGAAAATTATTCACCTCTGTTGAAATCTAGTGGCCAGTTTTGTTTATTTTAAAGATAACTGAAGTTGGGCATGTATATATTGAATATAACGAGCTCGTTCGTTTGAAAGGGGTCCAGGTTCGAACCCCGGCTTTCCCCGGATGTTGTGTTTACCTTACAGCCCTGGCTCTGTCCATTTCCTGGAACCAGTGGGCCTAAATTAGGGACGGGCGATTGTTTATAGCCCATTGAGTTGCTCTGGGTGGTCGTAAAACTTCCAATGGGAAAAAAAGACTCTAAGCGTTCGTTTAAAATGCATCTAAAAGCGGTATTAACTGAACCCATTTTCATGCTCAATATTAATCTCTCGGTCCGTTGAAATGCATTAGATGCTTTTTTAACTGGGAGGAGCGTTTCTTAGTGAAAATTATTCACCTCTGTTGAAATCTAGTGGCCAGTTTTGTTTATTTTAAAGATAACTGAAGTTGGGCATGTATATATTGAATATAACGAGCTCGTTCGTTTGAAAGGGGTCCAGGTTCGAACCCCGGCTTTCCCCGGATGTTGTGTTTACCTTACAGCCCTGGCTCTGTCCATTTCCTGGAACCAGTGGGCCTAAATTAGGGACGGGCGATTGTTTATAGCCCATTGAGTTGCTCTGGGTGGTCGTAAAACTTCCAATGGGAAAAAAAAAGACTCTAAGCGTTCGTTTAAAATGCATCTAAAAGCGGTATTAACTGAACCCATTTTCATGCTCAATATTAATCTCTCGGTCCGTTGAAATGCATTAGATGCTTTTTTAACTGGGAGGAGCGTTTCTTAGTGAAAATTATTCACCTCTGTTGAAATCTAGTGGCCAGTTTTGTTTATTTTAAAGATAACTGAAGTTGGGCATGTATATATTGAATATAACGAGCTCGTTCGTTTGAAAGGGGTCCAGGTTCGAACCCCGGCTTTCCCCGGATGTTGTGTTTACCTTACAGCCCTGGCTCTGTCCATTTCCTGGAACCAGTGGGCCTAAATTAGGGACGGGCGATTGTTTATAGCCCATTGAGTTGCTCTGGGTGGTCGTAAAACTTCCAATGGGAAAAAAAAAGACTCTAAGCGTTCGTTTAAAATGCATCTAAAAGCGGTATTAACTGAACCCATTTTCATGCTCAATATTAATCTCTCGGTCCGTTGAAATGCATTAGATGCTTTTTTAACTGGGAGGAGCGTTTCTTAGTGAAAATTATTCACCTCTGTTGAAATCTAGTGGCCAGTTTTGTTTATTTTAAAGATAACTGAAGTTGGGCATGTATATATTGAATATAACGAGCTCGTTCGTTTGAAAGGGGTCCAGGTTCGAACCCCGGCTTTCCCCGGATGTTGTGTTTACCTTACAGCCCTGGCTCTGTCCATTTCCTGGAACCAGTGGGCCTAAATTAGGGACGGGCGATTGTTTATAGCCCATTGAGTTGCTCTGGGTGGTCGTAAAACTTCCAATGGGAAAAAAAAGACTCTAAGCGTTCGTTTAAAATGCATCTAAAAGCGGTATTAACTGAACCCATTTTCATGCTCAATATTAATCTCTCGGTCCGTTGAAATGCATTAGATGCTTTTTTAACTGGGAGGAGCGTTTCTTAGTGAAAATTATTCACCTCTGTTGAAATCTAGTGGCCAGTTTTGTTTATTTTAAAGATAACTGAAGTTGGGCATGTATATATTGAATATAACGAGCTCGTTCGTTTGAAAGGGGTCCAGGTTCGAACCCCGGCTTTCCCCGGATGTTGTGTTTACCTTACAGCCCTGGCTCTGTCCATTTCCTGGAACCAGTGGGCCTAAATTAGGGACGGGCGATTGTTTATAGCCCATTGAGTTGCTCTGGGTGGTCGTAAAACTTCCAATGGGAAAAAAAAGACTCTAAGCGTTCGTTTAAAATGCATCTAAAAGCGGTATTAACTGAACCCATTTTCATGCTCAATATTAATCTCTCGGTCCGTTGAAATGCATTAGATGCTTTTTTAACTGGGAGGAGCGTTTCTTAGTGAAAATTATTCACCTCTGTTGAAATCTAGTGGCCAGTTTTGTTTATTTTAAAGATAACTGAAGTTGGGCATGTATATATTGAATATAACGAGCTCGTTCGTTTGAAAGGGGTCCAGGTTCGAACCCCGGCTTTCCCCGGATGTTGTGTTTACCTTACAGCCCTGGCTCTGTCCATTTCCTGGAACCAGTGGGCCTAAATTAGGGACGGGCGATTGTTTATAGCCCATTGAGTTGCTCTGGGTGGTCGTAAAACTTCCAATGGGAAAAAAAGACTCTAAGCGTTCGTTTAAAATGCATCTAAAAGCGGTATTAACTGAACCCATTTTCATGCTCAATATTAATCTCTCGGTCCGTTGAAATGCATTAGATGCTTTTTTAACTGGGAGGAGCGTTTCTTAGTGAAAATTATTCACCTCTGTTGAAATCTAGTGGCCAGTTTTGTTTATTTTAAAGATAACTGAAGTTGGGCATGTATATATTGAATATAACGAGCTCGTTCGTTTGAAAGGGGTCCAGGTTCGAACCCCGGCTTTCCCCGGATGTTGTGTTTACCTTACAGCCCTGGCTCTGTCCATTTCCTGGAACCAGTGGGCCTAAATTAGGGACGGGCGATTGTTTATAGCCCATTGAGTTGCTCTGGGTGGTCGTAAAACTTCCAATGGGAAAAAAAAAGACTCTAAGCGTTCGTTTAAAATGCATCTAAAAGCGGTATTAACTGAACCCATTTTCATGCTCAATATTAATCTCTCGGTCCGTTGAAATGCATTAGATGCTTTTTTAACTGGGAGGAGCGTTTCTTAGTGAAAATTATTCACCTCTGTTGAAATCTAGTGGCCAGTTTTGTTTATTTTAAAGATAACTGAAGTTGGGCATGTATATATTGAATATAACGAGCTCGTTCGTTTGAAAGGGGTCCAGGTTCGAACCCCGGCTTTCCCCGGATGTTGTGTTTACCTTACAGCCCTGGCTCTGTCCATTTCCTGGAACCAGTGGGCCTAAATTAGGGACGGGCGATTGTTTATAGCCCATTGAGTTGCTCTGGGTGGTCGTAAAACTTCCAATGGGAAAAAAAAAGACTCTAAGCGTTCGTTTAAAATGCATCTAAAAGCGGTATTAACTGAACCCATTTTCATGCTCAATATTAATCTCTCGGTCCGTTGAAATGCATTAGATGCTTTTTTAACTGGGAGGAGCGTTTCTTAGTGAAAATTATTCACCTCTGTTGAAATCTAGTGGCCAGTTTTGTTTATTTTAAAGATAACTGAAGTTGGGCATGTATATATTGAATATAACGAGCTCGTTCGTTTGAAAGGGGTCCAGGTTCGAACCCCGGCTTTCCCCGGATGTTGTGTTTACCTTACAGCCCTGGCTCTGTCCATTTCCTGGAACCAGTGGGCCTAAATTAGGGACGGGCGATTGTTTATAGCCCATTGAGTTGCTCTGGGTGGTCGTAAAACTTCCAATGGGAAAAAAAAAGACTCTAAGCGTTCGTTTAAAATGCATCTAAAAGCGGTATTAACTGAACCCATTTTCATGCTCAATATTAATCTCTCGGTCCGTTGAAATGCATTAGATGCTTTTTTAACTGGGAGGAGCGTTTCTTAGTGAAAATTATTCACCTCTGTTGAAATCTAGTGGCCAGTTTTGTTTATTTTAAAGATAACTGAAGTTGGGCATGTATATATTGAATATAACGAGCTCGTTCGTTTGAAAGGGGTCCAGGTTCGAACCCCGGCTTTCCCCGGATGTTGTGTTTACCTTACAGCCCTGGCTCTGTCCATTTCCTGGAACCAGTGGGCCTAAATTAGGGACGGGCGATTGTTTATAGCCCATTGAGTTGCTCTGGGTGGTCGTAAAACTTCCAATGGGAAAAAAAAAGACTCTAAGCGTTCGTTTAAAATGCATCTAAAAGCGGTATTAACTGAACCCATTTTCATGCTCAATATTAATCTCTCGGTCCGTTGAAATGCATTAGATGCTTTTTTAACTGGGAGGAGCGTTTCTTAGTGAAAATTATTCACCTCTGTTGAAATCTAGTGGCCAGTTTTGTTTATTTTAAAGATAACTGAAGTTGGGCATGTATATATTGAATATAACGAGCTCGTTCGTTTGAAAGGGGTCCAGGTTCGAACCCCGGCTTTCCCCGGATGTTGTGTTTACCTTACAGCCCTGGCTCTGTCCATTTCCTGGAACCAGTGGGCCTAAATTAGGGACGGGCGATTGTTTATAGCCCATTGAGTTGCTCTGGGTGGTCGTAAAACTTCCAATGGGAAAAAAAAAAGACTCTAAGCGTTCGTTTAAAATGCATCTAAAAGCGGTATTAACTGAACCCATTTTCATGCTCAATATTAATCTCTCGGTCCGTTGAAATGCATTAGATGCTTTTTTAACTGGGAGGAGCGTTTCTTAGTGAAAATTATTCACCTCTGTTGAAATCTAGTGGCCAGTTTTGTTTATTTTAAAGATAACTGAAGTTGGGCATGTATATATTGAATATAACGAGCTCGTTCGTTTGAAAGGGGTCCAGGTTCGAACCCCGGCTTTCCCCGGATGTTGTGTTTACCTTACAGCCCTGGCTCTGTCCATTTCCTGGAACCAGTGGGCCTAAATTAGGGACGGGCGATTGTTTATAGCCCATTGAGTTGCTCTGGGTGGTCGTAAAACTTCCAATGGGAAAAAAAAAAGACTCTAAGCGTTCGTTTAAAATGCATCTAAAAGCGGTATTAACTGAACCCATTTTCATGCTCAATATTAATCTCTCGGTCCGTTGAAATGCATTAGATGCTTTTTTAACTGGGAGGAGCGTTTCTTAGTGAAAATTATTCACCTCTGTTGAAATCTAGTGGCCAGTTTTGTTTATTTTAAAGATAACTGAAGTTGGGCATGTATATATTGAATATAACGAGCTCGTTCGTTTGAAAGGGGTCCAGGTTCGAACCCCGGCTTTCCCCGGATGTTGTGTTTACCTTACAGCCCTGGCTCTGTCCATTTCCTGGAACCAGTGGGCCTAAATTAGGGACGGGCGATTGTTTATAGCCCATTGAGTTGCTCTGGGTGGTCGTAAAACTTCCAATGGGAAAAAAAAGACTCTAAGCGTTCGTTTAAAATGCATCTAAAAGCGGTATTAACTGAACCCATTTTCATGCTCAATATTAATCTCTCGGTCCGTTGAAATGCATTAGATGCTTTTTTAACTGGGAGGAGCGTTTCTTAGTGAAAATTATTCACCTCTGTTGAAATCTAGTGGCCAGTTTTGTTTATTTTAAAGATAACTGAAGTTGGGCATGTATATATTGAATATAACGAGCTCGTTCGTTTGAAAGGGGTCCAGGTTCGAACCCCGGCTTTCCCCGGATGTTGTGTTTACCTTACAGCCCTGGCTCTGTCCATTTCCTGGAACCAGTGGGCCTAAATTAGGGACGGGCGATTGTTTATAGCCCATTGAGTTGCTCTGGGTGGTCGTAAAACTTCCAATGGGAAAAAAAGACTCTAAGCGTTCGTTTAAAATGCATCTAAAAGCGGTATTAACTGAACCCATTTTCATGCTCAATATTAATCTCTCGGTCCGTTGAAATGCATTAGATGCTTTTTTAACTGGGAGGAGCGTTTCTTAGTGAAAATTATTCACCTCTGTTGAAATCTAGTGGCCAGTTTTGTTTATTTTAAAGATAACTGAAGTTGGGCATGTATATATTGAATATAACGAGCTCGTTCGTTTGAAAGGGGTCCAGGTTCGAACCCCGGCTTTCCCCGGATGTTGTGTTTACCTTACAGCCCTGGCTCTGTCCATTTCCTGGAACCAGTGGGCCTAAATTAGGGACGGGCGATTGTTTATAGCCCATTGAGTTGCTCTGGGTGGTCGTAAAACTTCCAATGGGAAAAAAAAAGACTCTAAGCGTTCGTTTAAAATGCATCTAAAAGCGGTATTAACTGAACCCATTTTCATGCTCAATATTAATCTCTCGGTCCGTTGAAATGCATTAGATGCTTTTTTAACTGGGAGGAGCGTTTCTTAGTGAAAATTATTCACCTCTGTTGAAATCTAGTGGCCAGTTTTGTTTATTTTAAAGATAACTGAAGTTGGGCATGTATATATTGAATATAACGAGCTCGTTCGTTTGAAAGGGGTCCAGGTTCGAACCCCGGCTTTCCCCGGATGTTGTGTTTACCTTACAGCCCTGGCTCTGTCCATTTCCTGGAACCAGTGGGCCTAAATTAGGGACGGGCGATTGTTTATAGCCCATTGAGTTGCTCTGGGTGGTCGTAAAACTTCCAATGGGAAAAAAAAAAGACTCTAAGCGTTCGTTTAAAATGCATCTAAAAGCGGTATTAACTGAACCCATTTTCATGCTCAATATTAATCTCTCGGTCCGTTGAAATGCATTAGATGCTTTTTTAACTGGGAGGAGCGTTTCTTAGTGAAAATTATTCACCTCTGTTGAAATCTAGTGGCCAGTTTTGTTTATTTTAAAGATAACTGAAGTTGGGCATGTATATATTGAATATAACGAGCTCGTTCGTTTGAAAGGGGTCCAGGTTCGAACCCCGGCTTTCCCCGGATGTTGTGTTTACCTTACAGCCCTGGCTCTGTCCATTTCCTGGAACCAGTGGGCCTAAATTAGGGACGGGCGATTGTTTATAGCCCATTGAGTTGCTCTGGGTGGTCGTAAAACTTCCAATGGGAAAAAAAAAGACTCTAAGCGTTCGTTTAAAATGCATCTAAAAGCGGTATTAACTGAACCCATTTTCATGCTCAATATTAATCTCTCGGTCCGTTGAAATGCATTAGATGCTTTTTTAACTGGGAGGAGCGTTTCTTAGTGAAAATTATTCACCTCTGTTGAAATCTAGTGGCCAGTTTTGTTTATTTTAAAGATAACTGAAGTTGGGCATGTATATATTGAATATAACGAGCTCGTTCGTTTGAAAGGGGTCCAGGTTCGAACCCCGGCTTTCCCCGGATGTTGTGTTTACCTTACAGCCCTGGCTCTGTCCATTTCCTGGAACCAGTGGGCCTAAATTAGGGACGGGCGATTGTTTATAGCCCATTGAGTTGCTCTGGGTGGTCGTAAAACTTCCAATGGGAAAAAAAGACTCTAAGCGTTCGTTTAAAATGCATCTAAAAGCGGTATTAACTGAACCCATTTTCATGCTCAATATTAATCTCTCGGTCCGTTGAAATGCATTAGATGCTTTTTTAACTGGGAGGAGCGTTTCTTAGTGAAAATTATTCACCTCTGTTGAAATCTAGTGGCCAGTTTTGTTTATTTTAAAGATAACTGAAGTTGGGCATGTATATATTGAATATAACGAGCTCGTTCGTTTGAAAGGGGTCCAGGTTCGAACCCCGGCTTTCCCCGGATGTTGTGTTTACCTTACAGCCCTGGCTCTGTCCATTTCCTGGAACCAGTGGGCCTAAATTAGGGACGGGCGATTGTTTATAGCCCATTGAGTTGCTCTGGGTGGTCGTAAAACTTCCAATGGGAAAAAAAAGACTCTAAGCGTTCGTTTAAAATGCATCTAAAAGCGGTATTAACTGAACCCATTTTCATGCTCAATATTAATCTCTCGGTCCGTTGAAATGCATTAGATGCTTTTTTAACTGGGAGGAGCGTTTCTTAGTGAAAATTATTCACCTCTGTTGAAATCTAGTGGCCAGTTTTGTTTATTTTAAAGATAACTGAAGTTGGGCATGTATATATTGAATATAACGAGCTCGTTCGTTTGAAAGGGGTCCAGGTTCGAACCCCGGCTTTCCCCGGATGTTGTGTTTACCTTACAGCCCTGGCTCTGTCCATTTCCTGGAACCAGTGGGCCTAAATTAGGGACGGGCGATTGTTTATAGCCCATTGAGTTGCTCTGGGTGGTCGTAAAACTTCCAATGGGAAAAAAAAGACTCTAAGCGTTCGTTTAAAATGCATCTAAAAGCGGTATTAACTGAACCCATTTTCATGCTCAATATTAATCTCTCGGTCCGTTGAAATGCATTAGATGCTTTTTTAACTGGGAGGAGCGTTTCTTAGTGAAAATTATTCACCTCTGTTGAAATCTAGTGGCCAGTTTTGTTTATTTTAAAGATAACTGAAGTTGGGCATGTATATATTGAATATAACGAGCTCGTTCGTTTGAAAGGGGTCCAGGTTCGAACCCCGGCTTTCCCCGGATGTTGTGTTTACCTTACAGCCCTGGCTCTGTCCATTTCCTGGAACCAGTGGGCCTAAATTAGGGACGGGCGATTGTTTATAGCCCATTGAGTTGCTCTGGGTGGTCGTAAAACTTCCAATGGGAAAAAAAAGACTCTAAGCGTTCGTTTAAAATGCATCTAAAAGCGGTATTAACTGAACCCATTTTCATGCTCAATATTAATCTCTCGGTCCGTTGAAATGCATTAGATGCTTTTTTAACTGGGAGGAGCGTTTCTTAGTGAAAATTATTCACCTCTGTTGAAATCTAGTGGCCAGTTTTGTTTATTTTAAAGATAACTGAAGTTGGGCATGTATATATTGAATATAACGAGCTCGTTCGTTTGAAAGGGGTCCAGGTTCGAACCCCGGCTTTCCCCGGATGTTGTGTTTACCTTACAGCCCTGGCTCTGTCCATTTCCTGGAACCAGTGGGCCTAAATTAGGGACGGGCGATTGTTTATAGCCCATTGAGTTGCTCTGGGTGGTCGTAAAACTTCCAATGGGAAAAAAAGACTCTAAGCGTTCGTTTAAAATGCATCTAAAAGCGGTATTAACTGAACCCATTTTCATGCTCAATATTAATCTCTCGGTCCGTTGAAATGCATTAGATGCTTTTTTAACTGGGAGGAGCGTTTCTTAGTGAAAATTATTCACCTCTGTTGAAATCTAGTGGCCAGTTTTGTTTATTTTAAAGATAACTGAAGTTGGGCATGTATATATTGAATATAACGAGCTCGTTCGTTTGAAAGGGGTCCAGGTTCGAACCCCGGCTTTCCCCGGATGTTGTGTTTACCTTACAGCCCTGGCTCTGTCCATTTCCTGGAACCAGTGGGCCTAAATTAGGGACGGGCGATTGTTTATAGCCCATTGAGTTGCTCTGGGTGGTCGTAAAACTTCCAATGGGAAAAAAAAAGACTCTAAGCGTTCGTTTAAAATGCATCTAAAAGCGGTATTAACTGAACCCATTTTCATGCTCAATATTAATCTCTCGGTCCGTTGAAATGCATTAGATGCTTTTTTAACTGGGAGGAGCGTTTCTTAGTGAAAATTATTCACCTCTGTTGAAATCTAGTGGCCAGTTTTGTTTATTTTAAAGATAACTGAAGTTGGGCATGTATATATTGAATATAACGAGCTCGTTCGTTTGAAAGGGGTCCAGGTTCGAACCCCGGCTTTCCCCGGATGTTGTGTTTACCTTACAGCCCTGGCTCTGTCCATTTCCTGGAACCAGTGGGCCTAAATTAGGGACGGGCGATTGTTTATAGCCCATTGAGTTGCTCTGGGTGGTCGTAAAACTTCCAATGGGAAAAAAAAAAGACTCTAAGCGTTCGTTTAAAATGCATCTAAAAGCGGTATTAACTGAACCCATTTTCATGCTCAATATTAATCTCTCGGTCCGTTGAAATGCATTAGATGCTTTTTTAACTGGGAGGAGCGTTTCTTAGTGAAAATTATTCACCTCTGTTGAAATCTAGTGGCCAGTTTTGTTTATTTTAAAGATAACTGAAGTTGGGCATGTATATATTGAATATAACGAGCTCGTTCGTTTGAAAGGGGTCCAGGTTCGAACCCCGGCTTTCCCCGGATGTTGTGTTTACCTTACAGCCCTGGCTCTGTCCATTTCCTGGAACCAGTGGGCCTAAATTAGGGACGGGCGATTGTTTATAGCCCATTGAGTTGCTCTGGGTGGTCGTAAAACTTCCAATGGGAAAAAAAAAGACTCTAAGCGTTCGTTTAAAATGCATCTAAAAGCGGTATTAACTGAACCCATTTTCATGCTCAATATTAATCTCTCGGTCCGTTGAAATGCATTAGATGCTTTTTTAACTGGGAGGAGCGTTTCTTAGTGAAAATTATTCACCTCTGTTGAAATCTAGTGGCCAGTTTTGTTTATTTTAAAGATAACTGAAGTTGGGCATGTATATATTGAATATAACGAGCTCGTTCGTTTGAAAGGGGTCCAGGTTCGAACCCCGGCTTTCCCCGGATGTTGTGTTTACCTTACAGCCCTGGCTCTGTCCATTTCCTGGAACCAGTGGGCCTAAATTAGGGACGGGCGATTGTTTATAGCCCATTGAGTTGCTCTGGGTGGTCGTAAAACTTCCAATGGGAAAAAAAGACTCTAAGCGTTCGTTTAAAATGCATCTAAAAGCGGTATTAACTGAACCCATTTTCATGCTCAATATTAATCTCTCGGTCCGTTGAAATGCATTAGATGCTTTTTTAACTGGGAGGAGCGTTTCTTAGTGAAAATTATTCACCTCTGTTGAAATCTAGTGGCCAGTTTTGTTTATTTTAAAGATAACTGAAGTTGGGCATGTATATATTGAATATAACGAGCTCGTTCGTTTGAAAGGGGTCCAGGTTCGAACCCCGGCTTTCCCCGGATGTTGTGTTTACCTTACAGCCCTGGCTCTGTCCATTTCCTGGAACCAGTGGGCCTAAATTAGGGACGGGCGATTGTTTATAGCCCATTGAGTTGCTCTGGGTGGTCGTAAAACTTCCAATGGGAAAAAAAAGACTCTAAGCGTTCGTTTAAAATGCATCTAAAAGCGGTATTAACTGAACCCATTTTCATGCTCAATATTAATCTCTCGGTCCGTTGAAATGCATTAGATGCTTTTTTAACTGGGAGGAGCGTTTCTTAGTGAAAATTATTCACCTCTGTTGAAATCTAGTGGCCAGTTTTGTTTATTTTAAAGATAACTGAAGTTGGGCATGTATATATTGAATATAACGAGCTCGTTCGTTTGAAAGGGGTCCAGGTTCGAACCCCGGCTTTCCCCGGATGTTGTGTTTACCTTACAGCCCTGGCTCTGTCCATTTCCTGGAACCAGTGGGCCTAAATTAGGGACGGGCGATTGTTTATAGCCCATTGAGTTGCTCTGGGTGGTCGTAAAACTTCCAATGGGAAAAAAAAGACTCTAAGCGTTCGTTTAAAATGCATCTAAAAGCGGTATTAACTGAACCCATTTTCATGCTCAATATTAATCTCTCGGTCCGTTGAAATGCATTAGATGCTTTTTTAACTGGGAGGAGCGTTTCTTAGTGAAAATTATTCACCTCTGTTGAAATCTAGTGGCCAGTTTTGTTTATTTTAAAGATAACTGAAGTTGGGCATGTATATATTGAATATAACGAGCTCGTTCGTTTGAAAGGGGTCCAGGTTCGAACCCCGGCTTTCCCCGGATGTTGTGTTTACCTTACAGCCCTGGCTCTGTCCATTTCCTGGAACCAGTGGGCCTAAATTAGGGACGGGCGATTGTTTATAGCCCATTGAGTTGCTCTGGGTGGTCGTAAAACTTCCAATGGGAAAAAAAGACTCTAAGCGTTCGTTTAAAATGCATCTAAAAGCGGTATTAACTGAACCCATTTTCATGCTCAATATTAATCTCTCGGTCCGTTGAAATGCATTAGATGCTTTTTTAACTGGGAGGAGCGTTTCTTAGTGAAAATTATTCACCTCTGTTGAAATCTAGTGGCCAGTTTTGTTTATTTTAAAGATAACTGAAGTTGGGCATGTATATATTGAATATAACGAGCTCGTTCGTTTGAAAGGGGTCCAGGTTCGAACCCCGGCTTTCCCCGGATGTTGTGTTTACCTTACAGCCCTGGCTCTGTCCATTTCCTGGAACCAGTGGGCCTAAATTAGGGACGGGCGATTGTTTATAGCCCATTGAGTTGCTCTGGGTGGTCGTAAAACTTCCAATGGGAAAAAAAAAAGACTCTAAGCGTTCGTTTAAAATGCATCTAAAAGCGGTATTAACTGAACCCATTTTCATGCTCAATATTAATCTCTCGGTCCGTTGAAATGCATTAGATGCTTTTTTAACTGGGAGGAGCGTTTCTTAGTGAAAATTATTCACCTCTGTTGAAATCTAGTGGCCAGTTTTGTTTATTTTAAAGATAACTGAAGTTGGGCATGTATATATTGAATATAACGAGCTCGTTCGTTTGAAAGGGGTCCAGGTTCGAACCCCGGCTTTCCCCGGATGTTGTGTTTACCTTACAGCCCTGGCTCTGTCCATTTCCTGGAACCAGTGGGCCTAAATTAGGGACGGGCGATTGTTTATAGCCCATTGAGTTGCTCTGGGTGGTCGTAAAACTTCCAATGGGAAAAAAAAAGACTCTAAGCGTTCGTTTAAAATGCATCTAAAAGCGGTATTAACTGAACCCATTTTCATGCTCAATATTAATCTCTCGGTCCGTTGAAATGCATTAGATGCTTTTTTAACTGGGAGGAGCGTTTCTTAGTGAAAATTATTCACCTCTGTTGAAATCTAGTGGCCAGTTTTGTTTATTTTAAAGATAACTGAAGTTGGGCATGTATATATTGAATATAACGAGCTCGTTCGTTTGAAAGGGGTCCAGGTTCGAACCCCGGCTTTCCCCGGATGTTGTGTTTACCTTACAGCCCTGGCTCTGTCCATTTCCTGGAACCAGTGGGCCTAAATTAGGGACGGGCGATTGTTTATAGCCCATTGAGTTGCTCTGGGTGGTCGTAAAACTTCCAATGGGAAAAAAAAAGACTCTAAGCGTTCGTTTAAAATGCATCTAAAAGCGGTATTAACTGAACCCATTTTCATGCTCAATATTAATCTCTCGGTCCGTTGAAATGCATTAGATGCTTTTTTAACTGGGAGGAGCGTTTCTTAGTGAAAATTATTCACCTCTGTTGAAATCTAGTGGCCAGTTTTGTTTATTTTAAAGATAACTGAAGTTGGGCATGTATATATTGAATATAACGAGCTCGTTCGTTTGAAAGGGGTCCAGGTTCGAACCCCGGCTTTCCCCGGATGTTGTGTTTACCTTACAGCCCTGGCTCTGTCCATTTCCTGGAACCAGTGGGCCTAAATTAGGGACGGGCGATTGTTTATAGCCCATTGAGTTGCTCTGGGTGGTCGTAAAACTTCCAATGGGAAAAAAAAAGACTCTAAGCGTTCGTTTAAAATGCATCTAAAAGCGGTATTAACTGAACCCATTTTCATGCTCAATATTAATCTCTCGGTCCGTTGAAATGCATTAGATGCTTTTTTAACTGGGAGGAGCGTTTCTTAGTGAAAATTATTCACCTCTGTTGAAATCTAGTGGCCAGTTTTGTTTATTTTAAAGATAACTGAAGTTGGGCATGTATATATTGAATATAACGAGCTCGTTCGTTTGAAAGGGGTCCAGGTTCGAACCCCGGCTTTCCCCGGATGTTGTGTTTACCTTACAGCCCTGGCTCTGTCCATTTCCTGGAACCAGTGGGCCTAAATTAGGGACGGGCGATTGTTTATAGCCCATTGAGTTGCTCTGGGTGGTCGTAAAACTTCCAATGGGAAAAAAAAAAGACTCTAAGCGTTCGTTTAAAATGCATCTAAAAGCGGTATTAACTGAACCCATTTTCATGCTCAATATTAATCTCTCGGTCCGTTGAAATGCATTAGATGCTTTTTTAACTGGGAGGAGCGTTTCTTAGTGAAAATTATTCACCTCTGTTGAAATCTAGTGGCCAGTTTTGTTTATTTTAAAGATAACTGAAGTTGGGCATGTATATATTGAATATAACGAGCTCGTTCGTTTGAAAGGGGTCCAGGTTCGAACCCCGGCTTTCCCCGGATGTTGTGTTTACCTTACAGCCCTGGCTCTGTCCATTTCCTGGAACCAGTGGGCCTAAATTAGGGACGGGCGATTGTTTATAGCCCATTGAGTTGCTCTGGGTGGTCGTAAAACTTCCAATGGGAAAAAAAAAGACTCTAAGCGTTCGTTTAAAATGCATCTAAAAGCGGTATTAACTGAACCCATTTTCATGCTCAATATTAATCTCTCGGTCCGTTGAAATGCATTAGATGCTTTTTTAACTGGGAGGAGCGTTTCTTAGTGAAAATTATTCACCTCTGTTGAAATCTAGTGGCCAGTTTTGTTTATTTTAAAGATAACTGAAGTTGGGCATGTATATATTGAATATAACGAGCTCGTTCGTTTGAAAGGGGTCCAGGTTCGAACCCCGGCTTTCCCCGGATGTTGTGTTTACCTTACAGCCCTGGCTCTGTCCATTTCCTGGAACCAGTGGGCCTAAATTAGGGACGGGCGATTGTTTATAGCCCATTGAGTTGCTCTGGGTGGTCGTAAAACTTCCAATGGGAAAAAAAGACTCTAAGCGTTCGTTTAAAATGCATCTAAAAGCGGTATTAACTGAACCCATTTTCATGCTCAATATTAATCTCTCGGTCCGTTGAAATGCATTAGATGCTTTTTTAACTGGGAGGAGCGTTTCTTAGTGAAAATTATTCACCTCTGTTGAAATCTAGTGGCCAGTTTTGTTTATTTTAAAGATAACTGAAGTTGGGCATGTATATATTGAATATAACGAGCTCGTTCGTTTGAAAGGGGTCCAGGTTCGAACCCCGGCTTTCCCCGGATGTTGTGTTTACCTTACAGCCCTGGCTCTGTCCATTTCCTGGAACCAGTGGGCCTAAATTAGGGACGGGCGATTGTTTATAGCCCATTGAGTTGCTCTGGGTGGTCGTAAAACTTCCAATGGGAAAAAAAAAAGACTCTAAGCGTTCGTTTAAAATGCATCTAAAAGCGGTATTAACTGAACCCATTTTCATGCTCAATATTAATCTCTCGGTCCGTTGAAATGCATTAGATGCTTTTTTAACTGGGAGGAGCGTTTCTTAGTGAAAATTATTCACCTCTGTTGAAATCTAGTGGCCAGTTTTGTTTATTTTAAAGATAACTGAAGTTGGGCATGTATATATTGAATATAACGAGCTCGTTCGTTTGAAAGGGGTCCAGGTTCGAACCCCGGCTTTCCCCGGATGTTGTGTTTACCTTACAGCCCTGGCTCTGTCCATTTCCTGGAACCAGTGGGCCTAAATTAGGGACGGGCGATTGTTTATAGCCCATTGAGTTGCTCTGGGTGGTCGTAAAACTTCCAATGGGAAAAAAAGACTCTAAGCGTTCGTTTAAAATGCATCTAAAAGCGGTATTAACTGAACCCATTTTCATGCTCAATATTAATCTCTCGGTCCGTTGAAATGCATTAGATGCTTTTTTAACTGGGAGGAGCGTTTCTTAGTGAAAATTATTCACCTCTGTTGAAATCTAGTGGCCAGTTTTGTTTATTTTAAAGATAACTGAAGTTGGGCATGTATATATTGAATATAACGAGCTCGTTCGTTTGAAAGGGGTCCAGGTTCGAACCCCGGCTTTCCCCGGATGTTGTGTTTACCTTACAGCCCTGGCTCTGTCCATTTCCTGGAACCAGTGGGCCTAAATTAGGGACGGGCGATTGTTTATAGCCCATTGAGTTGCTCTGGGTGGTCGTAAAACTTCCAATGGGAAAAAAGACTCTAAGCGTTCGTTTAAAATGCATCTAAAAGCGGTATTAACTGAACCCATTTTCATGCTCAATATTAATCTCTCGGTCCGTTGAAATGCATTAGATGCTTTTTTAACTGGGAGGAGCGTTTCTTAGTGAAAATTATTCACCTCTGTTGAAATCTAGTGGCCAGTTTTGTTTATTTTAAAGATAACTGAAGTTGGGCATGTATATATTGAATATAACGAGCTCGTTCGTTTGAAAGGGGTCCAGGTTCGAACCCCGGCTTTCCCCGGATGTTGTGTTTACCTTACAGCCCTGGCTCTGTCCATTTCCTGGAACCAGTGGGCCTAAATTAGGGACGGGCGATTGTTTATAGCCCATTGAGTTGCTCTGGGTGGTCGTAAAACTTCCAATGGGAAAAAAAGACTCTAAGCGTTCGTTTAAAATGCATCTAAAAGCGGTATTAACTGAACCCATTTTCATGCTCAATATTAATCTCTCGGTCCGTTGAAATGCATTAGATGCTTTTTTAACTGGGAGGAGCGTTTCTTAGTGAAAATTATTCACCTCTGTTGAAATCTAGTGGCCAGTTTTGTTTATTTTAAAGATAACTGAAGTTGGGCATGTATATATTGAATATAACGAGCTCGTTCGTTTGAAAGGGGTCCAGGTTCGAACCCCGGCTTTCCCCGGATGTTGTGTTTACCTTACAGCCCTGGCTCTGTCCATTTCCTGGAACCAGTGGGCCTAAATTAGGGACGGGCGATTGTTTATAGCCCATTGAGTTGCTCTGGGTGGTCGTAAAACTTCCAATGGGAAAAAAAAGACTCTAAGCGTTCGTTTAAAATGCATCTAAAAGCGGTATTAACTGAACCCATTTTCATGCTCAATATTAATCTCTCGGTCCGTTGAAATGCATTAGATGCTTTTTTAACTGGGAGGAGCGTTTCTTAGTGAAAATTATTCACCTCTGTTGAAATCTAGTGGCCAGTTTTGTTTATTTTAAAGATAACTGAAGTTGGGCATGTATATATTGAATATAACGAGCTCGTTCGTTTGAAAGGGGTCCAGGTTCGAACCCCGGCTTTCCCCGGATGTTGTGTTTACCTTACAGCCCTGGCTCTGTCCATTTCCTGGAACCAGTGGGCCTAAATTAGGGACGGGCGATTGTTTATAGCCCATTGAGTTGCTCTGGGTGGTCGTAAAACTTCCAATGGGAAAAAAAGACTCTAAGCGTTCGTTTAAAATGCATCTAAAAGCGGTATTAACTGAACCCATTTTCATGCTCAATATTAATCTCTCGGTCCGTTGAAATGCATTAGATGCTTTTTTAACTGGGAGGAGCGTTTCTTAGTGAAAATTATTCACCTCTGTTGAAATCTAGTGGCCAGTTTTGTTTATTTTAAAGATAACTGAAGTTGGGCATGTATATATTGAATATAACGAGCTCGTTCGTTTGAAAGGGGTCCAGGTTCGAACCCCGGCTTTCCCCGGATGTTGTGTTTACCTTACAGCCCTGGCTCTGTCCATTTCCTGGAACCAGTGGGCCTAAATTAGGGACGGGCGATTGTTTATAGCCCATTGAGTTGCTCTGGGTGGTCGTAAAACTTCCAATGGGAAAAAAAAAAAAGACTCTAAGCGTTCGTTTAAAATGCATCTAAAAGCGGTATTAACTGAACCCATTTTCATGCTCAATATTAATCTCTCGGTCCGTTGAAATGCATTAGATGCTTTTTTAACTGGGAGGAGCGTTTCTTAGTGAAAATTATTCACCTCTGTTGAAATCTAGTGGCCAGTTTTGTTTATTTTAAAGATAACTGAAGTTGGGCATGTATATATTGAATATAACGAGCTCGTTCGTTTGAAAGGGGTCCAGGTTCGAACCCCGG
This sequence comes from Macrothele yani, assembly GCA_039090855.1. NCBI lineage: Eukaryota > Metazoa > Arthropoda > Arachnida > Araneae > Macrothelidae > Macrothele > Macrothele yani. The sequence continues at coordinate 2,890 of CM076998.1, read as the reverse complement.
CTTTCCCCGGATGTTGTGTTTACCTTACAGCCCTGGCTCTGTCCATTTCCTGGAACCAGTGGGCCTAAATTAGGGACGGGCGATTGTTTATAGCCCATTGAGTTGCTCTGGGTGGTCGTAAAACTTCCAATGGGAAAAAAAAGACTCTAAGCGTTCGTTTAAAATGCATCTAAAAGCGGTATTAACTGAACCCATTTTCATGCTCAATATTAATCTCTCGGTCCGTTGAAATGCATTAGATGCTTTTTTAACTGGGAGGAGCGTTTCTTAGTGAAAATTATTCACCTCTGTTGAAATCTAGTGGCCAGTTTTGTTTATTTTAAAGATAACTGAAGTTGGGCATGTATATATTGAATATAACGAGCTCGTTCGTTTGAAAGGGGTCCAGGTTCGAACCCCGGCTTTCCCCGGATGTTGTGTTTACCTTACAGCCCTGGCTCTGTCCATTTCCTGGAACCAGTGGGCCTAAATTAGGGACGGGCGATTGTTTATAGCCCATTGAGTTGCTCTGGGTGGTCGTAAAACTTCCAATGGGAAAAAAAAAAAGACTCTAAGCGTTCGTTTAAAATGCATCTAAAAGCGGTATTAACTGAACCCATTTTCATGCTCAATATTAATCTCTCGGTCCGTTGAAATGCATTAGATGCTTTTTTAACTGGGAGGAGCGTTTCTTAGTGAAAATTATTCACCTCTGTTGAAATCTAGTGGCCAGTTTTGTTTATTTTAAAGATAACTGAAGTTGGGCATGTATATATTGAATATAACGAGCTCGTTCGTTTGAAAGGGGTCCAGGTTCGAACCCCGGCTTTCCCCGGATGTTGTGGTTTTACCTTTACAGCCCTGGCTCTGTCCATTTCCTGGAACCAGTGGGCCTAAATTAGGGACGGGCGATTGTTTATAGCCCATTGAGTTGCTCTGGGTGGTCGTAAAACTTCCAATGGGAAAAAAAGACTCTAAGCGTTCGTTTAAAATGCATCTAAAAGCGGTATTAACTGAACCCATTTTCATGCTCAATATTAATCTCTCGGTCCGTTGAAATGCATTAGATGCTTTTTTAACTGGGAGGAGCGTTTCTTAGTGAAAATTATTCACCTCTGTTGAAATCTAGTGGCCAGTTTTGTTTATTTTAAAGATAACTGAAGTTGGGCATGTATATATTGAATATAACGAGCTCGTTCGTTTGAAAGGGGTCCAGGTTCGAACCCCGGCTTTCCCCGGATGTTGTGTTTACCTTACAGCCCTGGCTCTGTCCATTTCCTGGAACCAGTGGGCCTAAATTAGGGACGGGCGATTGTTTATAGCCCATTGAGTTGCTCTGGGTGGTCGTAAAACTTCCAATGGGAAAAAAAAAGACTCTAAGCGTTCGTTTAAAATGCATCTAAAAGCGGTATTAACTGAACCCATTTTCATGCTCAATATTAATCTCTCGGTCCGTTGAAATGCATTAGATGCTTTTTTAACTGGGAGGAGCGTTTCTTAGTGAAAATTATTCACCTCTGTTGAAATCTAGTGGCCAGTTTTGTTTATTTTAAAGATAACTGAAGTTGGGCATGTATATATTGAATATAACGAGCTCGTTCGTTTGAAAGGGGTCCAGGTTCGAACCCCGGCTTTCCCCGGATGTTGTGTTTACCTTTACAGCCCTGGCTCTGTCCATTTCCTGGAACCAGTGGGCCTAAATTAGGGACGGGCGATTGTTTATAGCCCATTGAGTTGCTCTGGGTGGTCGTAAAACTTCCAATGGGAAAAAAAGACTCTAAGCGTTCGTTTAAAATGCATCTAAAAGCGGTATTAACTGAACCCATTTTCATGCTCAATATTAATCTCTCGGTCCGTTGGAAATGCATTAGATGCTTTTTTAACTGGGAGGAGCGTTTCTTAGTGAAAATTATTCACCTCTGTTGAAATCTAGTGGCCAGTTTTGTTTATTTTAAAGATAACTGAAGTTGGGCATGTATATATTGAATATAACGAGCTCGTTCGTTTGAAAGGGGTCCAGGTTCGAACCCCGGCTTTCCCCGGATGTTGTGTTTACCTTACAGCCCTGGCTCTGTCCATTTCCTGGAACCAGTGGGCCTAAATTAGGGACGGGCGATTGTTTATAGCCCATTGAGTTGCTCTGGGTGGTCGTAAAACTTCCAATGGGAAAAAAAAGACTCTAAGCGTTCGTTTAAAATGCATCTAAAAGCGGTATTAACTGAACCCATTTTCATGCTCAATATTAATCTCTCGGTCCGTTGAAATGCATTAGATGCTTTTTTAACTGGGAGGAGCGTTTCTTAGTGAAAATTATTCACCTCTGTTGAAATCTAGTGGCCAGTTTTGTTTATTTTAAAGATAACTGAAGTTGGGCATGTATATATTGAATATAACGAGCTCGTTCGTTTGAAAGGGGTCCAGGTTCGAACCCCGGCTTTCCCCGGATGTTGTGTTTACCTTACAGCCCTGGCTCTGTCCATTTCCTGGAACCAGTGGGCCTAAATTAGGGACGGGCGATTGTTTATAGCCCATTGAGTTGCTCTGGGTGGTCGTAAAACTTCCAATGGGAAAAAAAAGACTCTAAGCGTTCGTTTAAAATGCATCTAAAAGCGGTATTAACTGAACCCATTTTCATGCTCAATATTAATCTCTCTCGGTCCGTTGAAATGCATTAGATGCTTTTTTAACTGGGAGGAGCGTTTCTTAGTGAAAATTATTCGTACCTCTGTTGAAATCTAGTGGCCAGTTTTGTTTATTTTAAAGATAATTCAAGTTGGGCATGTATATATTGAATATAACGAGCTCGTTCGTTTGAAAGGGGTCCAGAGTTTCGAACCCCGAGCTTTCCCCGGATGTTGTGTTTACCTTACAGCCCTGGCTCCCAGTCCATTTCCCGGAACCAGTGGGCCTA